>WNWK01000768.1:262500-302500 GCA_009830355.1 Cherax destructor
TGGAATGCCGCAGTTTGGTATATGTTTCAATACCACTTGCTTCGTTGTTTCATTGATATATATATATATATATATATATATATATATATATATATATATATATATATATATATATATATATATATATATATATATATATATATATATATATAATATTGATACACACACAAAAATAAGGTTTCTCGTGATACTACTTTCAAATGAACACCGACAAAAGTTTCTCATTTGTCTTCCAAAGTTTATTTACACATTTTTCATATATCGTATTATTTTAAGAGATTTATGGCGTCAAACATTCATGGATGTTGAAAAACTTAATATTCGTGAACATTGGATCGTATTACCTCGAACAATAAATAGTAAGAATATTTGCATCTCATATCTTAACTCATCGTATATCTGCCAGTATTTTCCTCCGTAATATAGATACCTTGATGTTCCTTGACTAGAGAGAGAGCGAGAGAGAGCGAGAGAGGCGAGAGGGGCGAGAGGGAGAGGGCGAGAACGAACAACAATACCAGACTCAATATCAGAAACAGCAGCAACAACAACAGCTTCTGAGTTGCCACACAAGCTTCATCAACAATAACAGAAGCAGCAGAACCACCACCACCACAACAACTACCGTTGCCACCACCACCACTACAACTACCGTTGCCACCACCACCACTACCATTGGCACCACCACAACTACCATTGCCACCACTACAACTACCATTGCCACCACTACAACTACCATTGCCACCACCACCACTACAACTACCATTGCCACCACTACAACTACCGTTGCCACCACCACCACCACAACTACCGTTGCCACCACCACCACTACAACTACCGTTGCCACCACCACCACCACAACTACCGTTGCCACCACCACCACTACAACTACCGTTGCCACCACCACCACCACAACTACCGTTGCCACCACCACCACCACAACTACCGTTGCCACCACCACCACTACAACTACCGTTGCCACCACCACCACCACCACCACAACTACCGTTGCCACCACCACCACTACAACTACCGTTGCCACCACCACCACCACAACTACCGTTGCCACCACCACCACTACAACTACCGTTGCCACCACCACCACTACAACTACCGTTGCCACCACCACAACTACCGTTGCCACCACCACCACTACAACTACCATTGCCACCACCACAATTACCGTTGCCACCAACACCACTACAACTACCATTGCCGCCACCACCACCACCACAACTACCGTTGCCGCCACCACCACCACCACAACTACCGTTGCCACCACCACCACTACAACTACCGTTGCCACCACCACCACCACAACTACCGTTGCCACCACCACCACCACAACTACCGTTGCCACCACCACCACTACAACTACCGTTGCCACCACCACCACCACAACTACCGTTGCCACCAACACCACTACAACTACCATTGCCACCAACACCACTACAACTACCATTGCCACCACCACAATTACCGTTGCCACCACCACCACAACTACAGTTGCCACCACCACAACTATCGTTGCCACCACCACAACTACCGTTGCCACTACCACTACCGTTACCGCCGCCACCACCACCACCACCATAACAACTATCGTTGCTGCCGCCACCACCACCTCCAATGCTACAACTACCAATAAAACAACAACAACTATCGTTGCTGCCACCACCATCACATCAGCAGCAGCAGATGCAGCATTACCACAACAGGAACACTTGCAGCATTACAGCATATCCTTATAAGCAACTATAATATTTCACTTCGGCTGCGGACCAACGCATGTGTGACGTTGACACCAAAACGAAAATGAAATCATTTAACACTGTACCGTGCAAATTAAAGTCAACAAAGAGAGTCCGTGTTTTCTGCTGGCGCTTCGAACCCCTTTTAGCATTTGTGTTTTTGCATTTATTGCCATTGACCTATGTGATAATTGGTTTATTTTTGCCAATGGCCATTTAACCCAACCTAACCTGACCTAAATAACGTAAATCGCGAAATTTGCTTAAAGCAGTGTGCAAGAACTCAACGCTGTCTTAAAGCAATGTGCAAGAACTCAACGCTGTCTTAAAGCAGTGTGCAAGAACTCAACGCTGTCTTAAAGCAGTGTGCAAGAACTCAACGCTGTCTTAAAGCAGTGTGCAAGAACTCAACGCTGTCTTAAAGCAGTGTGCAAGAACTCAACGCTGTCTTAAAGCAGTGTGCAAGAACTCAACGCTGTCTTAAAGCAGTGTGCAAGAACTCAACGCTGTCTTAAAGCAGTGTGCAAGAACTCAACGCTGTCTTAAAGCAGTGTGCAAGAACTCAACGCTGTCTTAAAGCAGTGTGCAAGAACTCAACGCTGTCTTAAAGCAGTGTGCAAGAACTCAACGCTGTCTTAAAGCAGTGTGCAAGAACTCAACGCTGTCTTAAAGCAGTGTGCAAGAACTCAACGCTGTCTTAAAGCAGTGTGCAAGAACTCAACGCTGTCTTAAAGCAGTGTGCAAGAACTCAACGCTGTCTTAAAGCAGTGTGCAAGAACTCAACGCTGTCTTAAAGCAGTGTGCAAGAACTCAACGCTGTCTTAAAGCAGTGTGCAAGAACTCAACGCTGTCTTAAAGCAGTGTGCAAGAACTCAACGCTGTCTTAAAGCAGTGTGCAAGAACTCAACGCTGTCTTAAAGCAGTGTGCAAGAACTCAACGCTGTCTTAAAGCAGTGTGCAAGAACTCAACGCTGTCTTAAAGCAGTGTGCAAGAACTCAACGCTGTCTTAAAGCAGTGTGCAAGAACTCAACGCTGTCTTAAAGCAGTGTGCAAGAACTCAACGCTGTCTTAAAGCAGTGTGCAAGAACTCAACGCTGTCTTAAAGCAGTGTGCAAGAACTCAACGCTGTCTTAAAGCAGTGTGCAAGAACTCAACGCTGTCTTAAAGCAGTGTGCAAGAACTCAACGCTGTCTTAAAGCAGTGTGCAAGAACTCAACGCTGTCTTAAAGCAGTGTGCAAGAACTCAACGCTGTCTTAAAGCAGTGTGCAAGAACTCAACGCTGTCTTAAAGCAGTGTGCAAGAACTCAACGCTGTCTTAAAGCAGTGTCAAGAACTCAACGCTGTCTTAAAGCAGTGTGCAAGAACTCAACGCTGTCTTAAAGCAGTGTGCAAGAACTCAACGCTGTCTTAAAGCAGTGTGCAAGAACTCAACGCTGTCTTAAAGCAGTGTGCAAGAACTCAACGCTGTCTTAAAGCAGTGTGCAAGAACTCAACGCTGTCTTAAAGCAGTGTGCAAGAACTCAACGCTGTCTTAAAGCAGTGACTTTGGTGATTATAGCAGGTCACCAGGTTTCTAGAGTGACTCTGGTGATTATAGCAGGTCACCAGGTTTCTAGAGTGACTCTGGTGATTATAGCAGGTCACCAGGTTTCTAGAGTGACTCTGGTGATTATAGCAGGTCACCAGGTTTCTAGAGTGACTCTGGTGATTATAGCAGGTCACCAGGTTTCTAGAGTGACTCTGGTGATTATAGCAGGTCACCAGGTTTCTAGAGTGACTCTGGTGATTATAGCAGGTCACCAGGTTTCTACAGTCACGCTGGTGATTATAGCAGGTCACCAGGTTTCTACAGTCACGCTGGTGATTATAGCAGGTCACCAGGTTTCTACAGTCACGCTTTTGATTATAGCAGGTCACCAGGTTTCTACAGTCACGCTGGTGATTATAGCAGGTCACCAGGTTTCTACAGTCACGCTGGTGATTATAGCAGGTCACCAGGTTTCTACAGTCACCCTGGTGATTATAGTAGGTCACCAGGTTTCTACAGTCACGCTGGTGATTATAGCAGGTCACCAGGTTTGTAGAGTGACTGGTGATTATAGCAGGTCACCAGGTTTCTAGAGTGACTGGTGATTATAGCAGGTCACCAGGTTTCTAGAGTGACTGGTGATTATAGCAGGTCACCAGTTTTCTACAGTCATGCTGGTGATTATAGCAGGTCACCAGTTTTCTACAGTCACGCTGGTGATTATAGCAGGTCACCAGGTTTCTACAGTCACGCTGGTGATTATAGCAGGTCACCAGGTTTCTACAGTCACGCTGGTGATTATGTGATGAATACGAAAAGAAGTGGAATGTTTGCAGTAAAAAAATATATATAATTATGCTGAAAAGTTTAAGGCAGTTTTTTTTTTTTTTACCTTATCACTATTTGTAAATTCAGTCATTTTGACGTAATCAATATTTTTTTTTTGTCTTAAATATATGCAAAACTTTTATTTAAATACATTAAAACTATACATTATTATGCCTGTAAACTCCCCCCCCCCCTTCAAAACAAAAATGTATTCTCAAAGATATTTCTTTTGCTAACAAAATTATAACGAATATCGCAGAAATTACTCAAAATAATGTCGAAGGTTGACTAGAATTGATCACTGTGGCACTTTTCTCCTGCCTTGTATCGACACTGTATTAACGGGTCGAAACGGGCATAAAGTAATTATTAAAATTCATTCTTCATCGCCGTCTTAATACACACCGGGAAGCCTTCATACCGGGAAGCCTTCATACCGGGAAGCCTTCACACCGGGAAGCCTTCATACCGGGAAGGTAGTTACGCTAAATTAAAGAATAGGATCCAACAGAAGGTTGTAAAAGGACACTTATTGCAAATGTATTATTTATTAATACGACGCTTTCACTCACTTGGGGTTTTATTAAGCGAGTGAAATGTCGTATTAATAAAAGAGTGCTTAAAAAGTAGGGATTTTAATATATAGGAACTGGTAAGTCAAAACTATACTAAAAGTTTTTTCTTCACACTTATAAAATCATTAAAACCTTAATTTTTTAAGTAACTTTTTCTTCTATTTTATGTACACACGTACATAAGGAGCACTAAACCCATAAGGATCCTACAGCAATTGAAGAATTAGAAGAAATAAAATTTGATCAGAGAAGTGGAGAGTAACGTCAATTCCTTTAATCAACAACCTTTTTTTCTACCCTTCAAGGGTTAATCGCCGTAATAAAACCGTAATTTTTATCTCAGATTAAGAAATTAAATTAGGCCTCTTTACTTTAAGGTGATTATTTTTAACCCCCCAAAAAAAAAAAAAAAATCATAATTCTAGTGGAAAATTAAAATGTCTTAAGTGAGAAAAAAGTGAAAACCAAGAGAAATCAATGATTTTTCTTTCGTTTAAAATATAAAGATTTTGCTCAGTTTTCTTACAAAGTCGTTCAGTTCCTTCTTGATAAGGACAGAACAGACACAGTATGTTGCAGTTCCAACCCAGGAGGTCCCTTGATGCTGATGAATGGCTCTTGATACATAGAATTGGAGGTACCCTAATGGTACCTGCATTTGCCGATATCAATCCATTGTCGGTAATAAATATAACAGTGTTGCAAGTGTCTTATTCATCAACATGTCAATATTGTATGCCATTAATGGTATGCAATACCACATATCATTTTTTTTCACCAAGTCGGCCGTCTCCCACCGAGGCAGGGTGACCCAAAAAGAAAGAAAAAATCCCCAAAAAGAAAATACTTTCATCATCATTCAACACTTTCACCTCACTAATACATAATCACTGTCTTTGCAGAGGCGCTCTGATACTACACTTATCATTTATGGATCAAAATTAATTATTTCTCATTCCCCATAACAACAATATTAATAACAACACTAATGTTTCAGCCAAATTATTTTCCTTCCTTAGCCTTCAAAATCCTTCGCGGAGAGGTGAGGGAGTTAGCTAAGCTATCTAAGCCTAGAATACGAGTGATATAATTTTAAACTAACTTAATAAAGGTGGCTAAGATGTAATCCAAGTCAGTCTCATGACGGAGATGAGATGATAAGCTTTGTGGTGGTGGGTGGTAATGGGGGACGGTGTTGTGGGCAACGATGGTTGTGGAGGCCTTTCTGGAGGCTCTGGTTGAATTAAAATGGTTTGGGATAACGCTGGTGGTGGTGAGAGGCTTCGAGGGTTTAGTTTTTTTGGTGAGGGCATTGACAGTGTTTATGACATCGCTGGTGGTTAGGTTAGGTAAGGTTTGTCAGGAAACAGGACAAGTGTTTCCTGACGCGGGTCTTAGTCAGATGATGACCCGCCATTGGAGCTTTTGGTCATCTGACCAAGGCCTTCCACTGGCTTACCGGTGCACCCTTCTAAAAATTTTGATTTTAATTGGTGATGGAGATAATGAGGGTGGTAGAGCCGCCGGTGGTAGCGTCTAAAAGACATCCATGTTTCATAGACATAGATGTGCAGCTACCCATTTTTCATACTCTTTACAAAATGACCCACGTTAGTTTAATGCTTAATAAAAAAATACAAATGTGGAGACTCTGACAGTTGTTTAAACTACATTACAAAGGACAATCCGGTAGATGATGTGGAAAAATTTATCCAAGAGAGGGGGTATCGGCCCCCCTTCAGCCCTCTCAGAAAGGGGCAGTGACGTCTAGTTTTCTTCCGCGTCAAGTAATTTGACAGATGTACCAGTCTAGACACGCCACTTCCTTGTAAGACGGGTGACCACTGTTTTTCCTATATGTTGTTAATGAGAGATAACGGGTTAACGGATAAATAACTGCTCAGCGCGTTTTGTGTATAAAAGACAATCCACAGTAGCGGTATATTACAGAGAAGTGTGCGCAGCTTCTTGTAGTGACATTACTGAAAATACACAAATATTGGAGAATGTAGTGACTGCGAGTGTAACAAAGTCCCAGACTAAGACGGTGACATTTCTCAGCGATACTTCTTCAAACAAGACAGCGTTTTCTGGGTGACATTTAAGGGTCTGATACAAATACCCAGGTAAGCCTGCTCAGACATTTTAAAGTTCTATTGACAGTTAGGAACTGATTTATGTTCTAGGCAGATTTATCATACATCCAGTTATGTACGGGCTTTTTAGCCCAACCCAGTGAGTACCAGTTATTCAGTATTCCTCTACTGAATATAGTGATATACGTTCCTCTAGGGCAATTATTCTTATACTCACTTATTTCCAACAGCCCTAAGGGATTGGAGTGGACAACTCCTTTAAAACGACTTCGGGGATGGCTGCGAGGATGTGGAGTCGTTAATAAGCTAAGTAGTTTAGTACAGTTCATTTATATTCTTATTCTTTACTCCAATTTCTTAGATGATGCAGAGGATGATTATCATGATATTTGTGATGAAAATGAAGATGGCATTATCGAAGATTTACTTCCTTCGTATCGTATTACTTTACTGTTAGGGAAAAGGCTAAATGCTAGGGTGTCAAGAGAATCACATATACTGTTCTGTTTACAAATAAGTAACAATTATTGCTGACTATGATGTATTATCCATAACTGGTATTGGCTGTAGTTATATATGTAATATGTATCGTTTATATTTTACTTTTTAAGATGTATATGTTATGCATCAGAATCTATGAAACTCGTTGAGTTACCTAAGCGTCAGCACTGCTGTATTGTGCTGTGTATATATCGCAACTGCATGGTAAAATGTCTGGTTTATTTGATCTTAATCTGACTCTAAATGTAAGCTTTTTGAAAATGTAAATGTTGTCTGAGTTATCATTCTTCCTCTGCCTGATGCAAATGGCACTGGAAGGCTAGTGTTGTCTATACTTTTAATATGTACACTATGGTAAAAGTGGCAGTCATTATGGCTCTCCAATTTATATGGTGTCCCTTAGTTCGATCGCTAGCGCACTGAGGTCCGGAGATCGAATCTTCGGTACGGCTGGAAAACATTAGGGACGTGTTTCCATAAGACACCTGATGTCCCTGTTCACCCATCAGTATAAAATGGGTACCTGGGCGTTGAGAATAGTATTTACCTTGGAAGGAAAAGGGATTTAAGTCCACACAAAGGCGGTTAAGATCGGGAAAGACATCAGTAGGTAGGTCTTTCTTGATCTTATCCGTCTTTGTGTGGACTCAAATTCCTCTTCTTTCCAAGGTAAATATTATTCTCAAACCTTCGGTGTCGCTATGGGCTCTCCTCTATCTCCCTGGGTGTTAGTCAACTGGTGTGGGTCGCATCCTGGGACAAAGCTGACCTAATTTACCCGAAATGCTCGTCATAACAAGCGGCTTTCTATATACTAGTATGTCGTTGATGTCAGCTAGGCCTGTATACCTTGTACATGTACTTGTAGAAATAAAGATGTATTATTATAATCATCTTACCATCATCCCTATCTGCATGAAAATACAAAAGGTGGCTTCCTTTACATAAAAAGAAAGTTAACAATTAATTTGACTAAACTACTCAATATTCAAGGTGATTTATGTTTTTTTTAGTACTCATCGATGATTAGCGACCACCTTGACGGCCATTTTTTATTTCTTAGACTCCTCAAGAGCGGCAGATAGTATTCCCCTGGATTAAAAATCTTTAAGCCTTGAAGGTTCAATATCGGCTAAGAATAATTATGAACCATGAAATTCCAGGTTCATACATCTTTTCACCAGTTGGCGAGGGAAAGTGGCTGTGGTATGTTGATCTGCATGAAGTTTTGTTGCAGACCTGGTGGTGGTGATGGTGAAGTGGCTGATGGTGGTGGTAGCGCTGGTTGCGGTTAGGGGCTTCTGGTGGTGGTAGTCTGTTGATCTGCATGCAGAGGTGGTGTGGATCAGCAGATGGTAGTGGTGGTGGTGGAAGCATCTCCCCCCATAACATACTTCACCACCAGCGCAATGGCTGCCCTCCTGACTGTAAACACCTCGCGCATTTGTGGCTACATTTCGTCCAAAGCCTCTCCGTCTGGGAGAAATAGAGAACGCTTACGGAAACTCGCGGAAATAAAATTACCCACTTAGAAGTTGTAAGCTATGGAAACCTGCAATTGATTTTTGGGGTGTGTACTTCAGAGAGAGAGAGAGAGAGAGAGAGAGAGAGAGAGGGAGAGGCCTACGTAGTTGCATACAGTCCAGTCTAGGTCGTTGATACAGAATGCAAGTTTACTGCCAGAACTACAACTATCATCACCACCACCATAACGTCTACCAATATTAATATCTCCTTGATGCTTTGTCAACTAATCGTTTTCATTTAGGTTCCAAACGAACATCTATACTGTATAACCACAGCATCTACACCTAATCTAGTTCAACCAGGTATTTTCAAAGTCCTTGTTTAGCTTGTTGAAAATGGTATAAAATACTGACAAGCTGAAGACTAACATGTGCAGCAGTTGGGTATCGTAATTGATGAAACGTTTCGCCTACACAGTAGACTGAAATAATGAAATAGTAATGAAATAAAGATGATGTAATCAGTCCATCAACCTTGGTGACTGACCTCCTCAAATAATTTTCTCCAAGCTTGATGGACTCGTTATATCGTCTTTATTTCACTACTACTGCTCCATTTGTATTGGATTGAAGACGCCTACTGTGTAGACGAAACGTTTCATCAATAAAGACACTGTTGCACGTGTCTAAATCTTTGTCTAGCTTGTTGAGCTCTCATGATTCGTACGAGTTAACGTTTCCTATTGATATTGTCTAGCTTGCTCTTAGATGAATATAACTGATTTTTTCCAGTTGCAACTTTAATGGGCAATCTATTCCAGTAATCTGTAATTTTGCACTTCAAAAACCGCATTAGGAAATTAACCGAAAGACGACGTTTCGATCTGTTTTGGAATACTTTCAAGCCGTAAGCTGGGTAAGATAGGTTTAGAAAACCTAAACACTTTTCTCATCCTATTTGTGACTTGACAATGGTCCAGGAGGGACCGAAACGTAGTCATAAGGTTACTATCCTAAGTTCGATTTTTTTTTTTTATAAATTGTTCCAGCCACAGTATTGTGGTTTTATTCTCCGCCTCACAGTTCCCCTTTTATAAGTATACATGAAATTCGTTTATTTTAATTATTATGCTTTTGAAGCGCTAAACTCGTATGGGTTATTCAGGGGAAAATGATGAGAGGGGTCAATCCTCCTTCCGCCAAGCGTGAGACAGATATTCCACCTAATTATTCTCTAATCTTTCAGTATTTCAGAGGTTTAAATGAGATGTCGTTTTCTTCATTACCTTACGGGAAAATGTCTCGGTTTTTTTTCTAGTAATGACATGACTTTAGATGCTTTTCTCTGTACCTTCTCAAGGCTTTTTTTTTTATCTTTTTATGTTATTTGATTACTAAAACTGGACCGCATGTTCGAGATGCGGTCAAACAATAACATTTTATTAGCAAAAAAAGCAAAAGAAACTTGTTAACTGCTTAATCTAGCGTTTAAAATGTATGTTTACTTTTTTCTAGCATTCAACATATGAAGGAGAAATACAAAGTTTTAATCGATACAGCTAACCAGTGGAGAGTTAACTCTGTAAACATATTTGCGTATGAATCCTTGCGCATATTTGAGTATGAATATAACTGTCAGGATATTTTTGTGAGCAATGTCTGTGTGTATATATATATATATATATATATATATATATATATATATATATATAGGATGGGGTCCACCTCTGGTGTCAATTGTGGGACCCATTGCCTCGGAGAAGTGGATAAAAGACTTCAAGGAAGAATATTTAGATTTCTTTCTGAAGCCATTTGAATATTCCACTTCCCTACTACCCCATCTTTTTTTATACAAACTTTATTTCAAGACAAAATACAAAATACAATGGGGAGTAAAACAACATAGATAACAACTCAGAGCTACATGTCAAATACTTCGTCCAACTCCCCGGCAGTGGGCCGCGTGCCCAGAATACTGCAGGCATTTCCCTCTGGATCGCAACACTGAGTCTCTGAAACAGGAAGCTGGTCGCCCTGTGGTCCTTGGTTTCTATGATGAGTTTTCCACCCAGCTCCTTGAGAAACTTTAGAGCACACTTGCCCCATGCTCCATGGGTCTCCGACCCTATTGGGATGAAGTTATAGCAAGAGGGAAGGTCTTCATATTTGCGGGTCTTCTGGGTCTCCCTGTGGCTGGCAGCTCCACCCCCTTCGGCTAAGGAGTGTGGCAGGTAGGTGTCTGCCAATGTGGCAGCACAGGTGTAGTCCCAAGCAATCTGCTTACCATCCTTCCAGGGTAGCATGGTGGCTCCATCAGGACGCTTTTGACTTCCATCAGACCTCTGCACTTGGGGTTCCCGTTGAGCTGGGCAACGGGCTGTGGCGAGGCTTCTCTTTATGATGTCATTGACCTCCTCATGTCAAGCATACTTCCTTCTGATGTGTGACACACTAGACCATGAAGTCCGAATTGGTCAGCCGTCGCCCTGCCGCAAATACACCTATGTTCGGTGAGTATGGGGGCGGCTAGGCGAAGAGCAACACTAATCCGAATAGCCTGTGGGTCGAGTCGAGTCCCCAGAGAGGAATTGGGAACAGCAAGAAGGAAATCTCCTGAGTGTGGTGCCTTCACCGCTAGGAGACGAGCTTTGTCCTTTCCTGAAGCGTTGGTGAGCATTGTGTTGGAAATTTTTCCATGATCGGTTTGTCCCAGTGGGACTGTTTGTGCTCTTTGGGAGGAGCTGGTCTACTGGAGGAGTCTGCCAGGATGTCCCACTGCACTGCTGCTTCAATGAACTTGGGGTCTTGAGCTCCCACCACCCCTCTCAAACGTTCAGGGACAATCCTCTTGACTAATCCACTGGAAGCCAAACACGATGACAGAAATGCAGGTAACGCTACCTGCCTTGCTTTGCGCACCCCTATACCTCCCAGTCGCACTGGGAGGGTTGCCTGCTCCCATTGCTGATCCTCTAGTGACAGATTCAGTGCCTTCTTGAAGGTTGATCTCAGGTGTGCGTCATACTCGTCAAGTGTTGGGTTTTCAAAAGAGGGTGCGCACCTCAAGAAGTAAGTGAGTCTTGGCATAGTAAGACACCTTGTGAGGAGATACAGGGCATCATGGGCATCAAGATCACTTATTCTCTCCTCCATTCTTTTCAGGTCATTCACTTTGTCCTTGAGGACAGTGTCGATGGCGTGGTGACCCAGCGGTGCTCCCAGGAGGGTACTGTTGGATGGAGTGGTAGTAGTGACTTCTGGGAGGATTGTTTGCACCGCACTGATTATTTCCTGATTTGTTGTGATAATTTCACACTTTGAGGGATTAAGGATGAGTCCTAAGGCTTCTCCTTGTGTCTTCACCCGTTGTAGGTCCTCTAACAAGGACTCCCACTGTGTTACCTTCGATTTTTTTACTAACCTGTGCGCAAATTTTTTCGTTTTCTGTGGAAATTTTCTTGGGTGTACCTCTGTGATTCGTGCGATGATGGGCAGAGGGACACAATTATCCATTCTTGGGTAGTTGCGCACTGCCTTGATGACTGAAGTGGTTAGCAGTTTACCTCGTCTTTCAGGAACTGCAAGACAGACATTGCCGAACAGGAGTAGGTTGCGCCATGCTTTAATAGTGCCTAGAACTTCTAAGTTGGTGGAACCTCCATTCACCTGCTTAAGAAGGTCTGTGAATTTCCCTGCTGCATATGGGCGAGCCGCTTTAGGAATGTGGGATAGAGTACTGCTGGCAGTGGATTTGAATGCCACCAGAAAATCTTCGCAACTGAGGAGGTTACCATTGGAACTTTAATCTGCCTGTGGACCATAGGCTTTGGGCTGCTCTCTGCAGGGACCATATGTGATCCAGCACACCCATTGTGTGCACGTATAAGGCCATTCCTGTTGAGTGCCTGATGCGCTCCATACACCTGACATGTGCCTCTTCTTTCATTGTTAGTTGCACTGTTTCCCTGGCTTTGTGGCTGGCTTCCTGCATCATCTACCTTACCTCAGTCCGTGTGGTAAGCTTGGGTTGAAGGGAGAATGGGACATGAGTGGAGGCACATACCCTGGGTTGTTCATTGTGGGGGTGGAGAATGGTGGAAGAGAGCGTAGGCGTAGATCTGGTTGGCGGTTCAAAGTCCTCGTGGAAGGCGGGGCAGGGAGGAGGTGGAGGTGGTATGAGGAGTGATAAGGGTGAGGGTTTGTAAGTAGAATTTATTTAATAATCAGTAAATATTTTCAGTAATGTTTTGATTAAAGAAGATTTAATATTTCTGTCGTTGATGATTTAAGTTACAATAACATTAACGAAAATTTACGAGGGAAAAAAATTCTAATTCTATAGTATCAATTGCATTGCTATGAAACAGACGCTTTTTGTGATATTCGCTTTAGCTGGTTCATGTGTCTATCACGTACTTATTACCCCGTTACCTCTTCTACCCATGACTATTATCTCAGTATTAAAACCTATCTACTACACACCCACCATTAAAGCATCAATCCACCTATGTCGCTAAGAATGAGAATGTTTCTCGCTTTGTCAAGACGTATTGGCTTGACAAAGCGAAACGTTGCCACAATAAAATGTCACATTACTTGCACGTGTCCTTTTACCTAACCTAACATTTATGAAGGGAATCAAGAAAACGGGTCATCCTTCAAGTGAGAAAAGCCAGAAATGACAAGATTAGCTTCAAATCGCTGATACATAATTTTGTCCAGTCTAGGAACATGTTAAGTAATCCAAGAGGGAAATGAGTGAGAGCTTTCTTAAACTTCTGGAGTGATCTCCTTCCATTCTAAGAAGCATGTGACATTAAATAGAAGTAAAAATTAATTCTTCAAAATATACATTTACTTTCATTTCCAGTGATTCCAATTTTCACACTAATCTGCTTTGGTTACCACTGATTCCAACCAACTCTTTAATTTATCTGCTTTATTTTTCAGTGGTAACTCACCAACATAGTTGCTCCAATTCGATTACCATTGGTACTCACTACTTAACTTATTTGCTTTCCTATTTTGGGTACAAGCGATACCACCCTTCTAACCTGTCCTTCTATGTATCACTGATACCAATTCTCCACTCTACCTACTTTAATTATCACTGATACCAACTCACCCTGCCCCCGTCTATCTGCTCTGCTTAAAAGTATTACCAACTGTCCAATCTACCTACTTCGGGAGTAAGTATTACCAGCTTCACGCCATCTGTTTCTCTGCTCCTCGCCGTCCCTCTCGACGATTCCCAAGACATATTGACATTTTTTTCGTCTCAGGCTTCGTTGAAAACATACGAGAGAGAGAGAGAGAGAGAGAGAGAGAGAGAGAGAGAGAGAGAGAGAGAGAGAGAGAGAGAGAGAGAGAAAATTCTCGGCAGGAGACTTTTATTACCAGTGCCAGCTTCACCGACTTCCACAGCAATTAGTTCTTGGCGTTTTAGACGGCAGGGAGATGAGCCGGGAGAGAGTTGTGTTGTGCTCCCGGATGTTATTCTTCTTGCTGAGCTTCTCCCTATTAAATTCTAGGAAGGACAAACGTGCACACCAGCCTCTTGTGACAACCTTTCGCATTTAAGTACTCGTCTATTTTCCTTTCTTGTCTTCACGTAAGTTCCTTTGAATGAAGGAAGGACTTAAATAACATGTAATGCCGTACTGATAATAAACACGTAGACAAAAGCTGCAGAACACGCTTCTATTGGGTCAACGTTTCACTCAGAGAGAGAGAGAGAGAGAGAGAGAGAGAGAGAGAGAGAGAGAGAGAGAGAGAGAGAGAGAGAGACCGTGACACACTTTACTGTACTCAAGAAAAAAAAAACGAAAACGAATTGGGTACAAATCCTGGAGTAATTCAAGAAGGCTGGAAGCGAGTCTCTCTGCTATTTAACAGCCATTTACATGCTGTTTCGCCAGGCAACAGACAGCACAACACTACAACTACCACTATTCCAGGACAAACATTTCATTCGCAGTGGCTGCACCATCAATCTCGACCTACGAGCGGGGAATACCAATGACATGAACCAGAAACAACCTCTAGAGGACTCAGAATGTTGTCTCTCAAGCAGTGACTATTTTTGCGACTATTGTTTCCTTCAGTGCGATATTTTGGTTTATATTCAGTTTTGGAGTTAAACTAGATTTGTTGTATATATATATTTTCTAAGTTTGTTGTTGTTGCGTGTGCTCACCTATTTGTACTCACCTATTTGTGGTTGCAGGGGTCGATTCATAGCTCCTGGCCCCGCCTCTTCACTGGTTGCTATTAGGTCCTCTCTCTCCCTGCTCCATGAGCTTTATCAAACCTCGTCTTAAAACTATGTATGGTTCCTGCCTCCACTACGTCGCTTTCTAGGCTATTCCACTTCCTGACAACTCTATGACTGAAGAAATACTTCTTAACATCCCTTTGACTCATAGGAGTCTTCAACTTCCAATTGTGACTCCTTGTTTCTGTGTCCCCTCTCTGGAACATCTTGTCTCTGTCCACCTTATCTATTCCTCGCAGTATTTTATATGTCGTTATCATGTCTTCCCTAACCCTCCTGTCCTCTAGTGTCGCCGATTTCCCTTAACCTTTCTTCGTAGGACAATCCCCTTAGCTCTGGGACTAGTCTGGTTGCAAACCTTTGACCAGGTGTGGGTTCCAAACTGGTGCTGCATACTCCAGTATGGGCCTGACGTATATGGTGTACAGAGTCTTGAATGATTCCTTAGTGAGGTATTGGAACGCTATTCTTAGGTTTGCCAGCCGCCCGTATGCTGCAGCAGTTATTCGGTTGATGTGCGCCTCAGGAGACGTGCCTAGTGTTATACTCACCCCAAGATATTTTTCCTTGATTGAGGTTTGCAGTCTCTGGCCCCCTAGACTGTACTCCGTCTGCGGTCTTCTTTGCCCTTCCCCAATCTTCATGACTTTGCACTTGGTGGGGTTGAACTCCAGGAGCCAATTGCTGGACCAGGCTTGCAGCCTGTCCAGATCCCTTTGTAGTTCTGCCTGGTCCTCGTCCGATTGAATTCTTCTCATCAACTTCACATCATCTGCAAACAGGGACACTTCGGAGTCTATTCCTTCCGTCATGTTCACAAATACCAGAAACAGCACCGGTCCTAGGACTGACCCCTGTGGAACCCCACTCGTCACCAGCGCCCACTCTGACACCTCGCCACGTACTATGACTCGCTGCTGTTTTCCTGACAGGTATTCCCTGATCCATTGTAGTGCCTTCCCTGTTATCCCTACCTGGTCCTCCAGCTTCTGCACTAATCTCTTGTGTGGAACTGTGTCAAATGGCTTCTTACAGTCCAGGAATATGCAATCTACCCACCCCTCTCTCTCTTGTCTTACTGCTGTCACCCTGTCGTAGAACTCCAGTAGGTTTGTGACACAGGATTTCGTGTCCCTGAAACCGTGTTGGCCGTCGTTGATAAGCTCATTCCTTTCTAGGTGCTCCACCACTCTTCTTCTGATAATCTTCTCCATGACCTTGCATACTATACATGTCAGTGACACTGGCCTGTAGTTTAGTGCTACGTTCCTGTCTCCTTTTTTAAAGATTGGAACTACATTTGCTGTCTTCCATACCTCAGGTAGTTGCCCTGTTCCGGTAGACGTGTTGAAGATCGTTGTTAGGGGTACACATAGCTCCTCCGCTCCCTCTCTCAGGACCCATGGATAGATGTTATCCGGCCCCATCGCCTTTGAGGTATCTAGCTCGCTTAGTAGCCTCTTCACTTCCTCCTCAGTTGTGTGTATTGTGTCCAGCACTTGATGGTGTACCCTACCTCTCCTCCTTTCTGGAGGCCCTTCTATCTCCTCTGTGAACACCTCTTTGAACACCTCTTTGAATCTCATGTTGAGCTCCTCACATACTTCGCGGTCATTTCTTGTGATCTCCCCTCCTTCCTTCCTCAGCCTGATCACCTGGTCCTTGACTGTTGTTCTCCTCCTGATGTGACTGTACAACAGCTTCGGGTCAGATTTGGCTTTCGCTGTGTGTGTGTGTGTGTGTGTGTGTGTGTGTGTGTGTGTAATTATTTGAGACGGGATGACTTATAGCTTTGGGTCTTGCTTCTCCATTTTTAGCCTTTATCATTCCTGATACCTTTCACTTCTGCTTTTCAACTCATGTATGGAATCCTCTTGTAGTTCGGTTCACTTCTCAGTATTTATTAAGCTGAAGAAATGTTTCCTGTCATGCACTGAAACGAGTATGCCTTTTTATACCATCCCATCTTAGTATTTATATATATTCTAGATATAGATCTTTTGTACACATAGAAACGACAGTTTTTCAAGGAATCAGTTGTGGGAGTTCTGTAAGAACGAACGAGGAAGACTTCGCCAGCCACGTCATCTGTTGATGCTTGTGGATTATTGAAAGCAGATATTATGTCACGTACGTTTCGGCTATGCTTCCGGGTTTGAAGTGTTTTTTCCTGACTTTGCCGTAAAGAGCTGACGTTGTGTCATAACCTGTGATTGAATGCAGGCAAAGAAATGCTGGTACAAGTGTTGGAGAGTTGCGTGAAATTTGCTAATAACATAAATCATATCGGGACTATAAGTTTTACCAGGCTTCATAAGATTATTTTGATGAATAACTTTGAAAGGGAATTGAAAAATACAAGTAAATCTGAGTCATACTATGAATTATCATATGCGAGCAAATGTTTTCACTTATTGATGGCTTCATTAGTCAAAACAATTCGATATTGTTCGGTCTATCGTCTTGTATATTGCTTCCTCTGTTGTTATTCCAGGTACCTTCAAAGGATTTGTTGATGGTTTCTTTGCATAATTCATAATCCTGCCCATGAATCTCACTGATGGTAATATCTGCTCCATATTTTTCCGGGCAGTTTCTGTTAGTGTCTTAACTGTATATCCCAGTTCCAGCATCTGCAGGTTTCATCATTTTCTTTTTCAATTCTTGTAGCGAATATTCGTATTCGAGGTGTTTAATTAAGAAATCACAGGTGTTTTATGAGGTGTTTTATTAAGAAATCACAGTGAGTGTTAAAAGCAGCTGTTGCGTCTGTTTTACAGTGTCTAACTGTTGGTTAATTAGAGCAAGATGTCTCAGATTCATCTTCGTGTGTGATAAAAAAAATTATACCTCTGTCCATGATATTTGCCCTGTGCAGCTACGAAGCCAATTTTATGTTGTCGAATGACCAAATGATAAAAATCATAGTTGCAATGCTTTCTTCTCTCTCGAGAAGTTCCTTGGATTTTCAACGTGAAAAAAAATAAAAAGTACTTCAATTTTATCTGTTCTTTCTCCTTTAGCATAAATACTGGACGTTGACATCTATAGGTCAGTTCTGAATGCAGGCAATGCACTCTCCAGCTGAGCTCATCTTCAGTGTCGTCCAGGGCTGGTCTCAGAGTGCATATTTTATGACAGATATTGACTCTGGCTGGGGTTTTAGTCATCACTTTTATATGTAAACATCCTTGCGAGGCCGACTCGAGTTTATCAGCTACTGAATGACATAAACAAACTAATGAAAAAGTAAGCCTTAGGAGTTTGACTGACACAATTACTGCAGCACCAAATGTTGCTTCAGAGATTTCAGTGCCAAATACTTTGCGTAATACACCGTTTCATCAGACAGGACCCAGCACATGAATAATGCAATTCCTGAAGCGGTTACACAAGAGGTTTAAAGGTGCACAACTAAATTACAAAAAAATCAAAATAGCAGCCAGTGCTTTTATGTTCAACACCAGATATTATTATGGCAGACTCAAACGTCACTTTATTATGGCAGACTCGTACACCACGCCTTTATGACCATCTCAGACGTCACATCATTATGGCAGACTCAAAACACGACACCATTAACCAAATCGATCATCACGACATTCCATATTATCAGATAGTGTTAAAAAAAAGGATAGCAATATATATCACTTCAACAGGGCTGTATTATGTGAAGCACAAAATCCATGGGATCGTTGAGGGCAGCTACTAGTTATCTCTCGATCCTACGACTGCTGAGTGCTAGACAGGTAAGTCTAGCACTCAGAATTGATTTGTAGAGAAACACCTGTCGCCTTCATAGATAAGACGCATGCAAACACATGATCTGTGCTGAAAATGATTTAAAAAACCGATAAGTTCAAGAGTGATGGACTGAACACATCGACTCCAGGCTGAGGGACTGATTACCTCAAACTCCTCATCTTCCACCTTTCTCTGTACTGGACTGAAGAAGCCACTGGCTGACGAAACATTTCCTCAGTAAAGATAACCAAATGCTGCACTAGTGCCTCAGTCTTCAACATGATCTGTTATTTGATAAATGGTTTATAATCTTTATTGAAGAAAAGTTTCGCCACAAAGTGGCTTCATCAGTCCAATACAAAGCAAGAAAGGAATAAGGAGAGGAGGAATTTGAGGTAATCAGTCCCTCAGCCTGGAATCGATGTGTTCAGTCCATCACTTTTGTGAAAGTACAACATATGGCCGGAGAAGTGACTTATATACTGTAGTCAGGTGAGTCGAAGCATTAGGAGGCGGGATCACAGTGGAACCATCCACAAGTGTAAGTAGGTCTTCGTCCAAAGGTTGGACAAGTGTTGAAGAATTCCTTGTATCAAGATCCCATGATGTTGCAGTGTCTGAACACATCGATTCCAGGCTGAAGGACTGATTACCTCAAAACTCCTCCTCTCCTTACACCTTTCTCCTTTGTATTGGACATATGAAGCCACTATGTGGCGAAATGTTTCTTCAATAAACATTCCCATATGTTGCATAAGTGTCTCAATCTTCAACATGATCTGTGACTGACACGTTCGTATTAAGCAGCAGATAAGTAGCCCTTGGGTAAAAGAAGGGAGCAGGAAATTAGGAGACCTAAGACAGAGATATGCTTTGAAATGCTACGAAGTAGGTATCAGCTCTGTACCTGTAAATGTAAGAGTGTTAAAAAAAATAAACTATTTAAACAGGCAACAGTAAGAGTGCTACCGAAAACAAAATGCGCTGTCACAACAACAACGGTTAAATCAATCATAACTCACAGTAACAAGCACTAGTTTAACAGAGACAAACAGCTATATTTCATTCAATTGGAAACTAGGCATCTGACCTATTGATATCAACTATCGAGCAAGAGCAAAGTGAACAGGGAGGCATTAGTCGGTCACTGGACGCCTGACTGGCCATTACTCTTGGGTGAGCCTCGTGGTGTATTGCTGTGTAGACGACTAATCAACGCTGATATAGCGAACAGTTATTCTCATATGACGTTGAAATAAATGTGGATTTAGATAGAAAATGCAGGTATACATTCCATAATTTTCTATGTAAATTTGGGAAAATATAAAGACCTGCGTGAAATTACCAAGAACTCATTTTAAATAAGTCATTTCTAAAAAATTTATCTTATACATTTAAAGACATTTTTTCATTTATGTTAATATAAAAGTTAATGATTTTGTACCAAAAGAACCTTAGAAAACTTACCTAACCTTATTATAACAAGTGCAGTTTAATTTAGCCTAATTCAACTAAATATATTTTAGATAAGTTTACAAAAAAATAATAATAAACAAGCACAATGAAATATATTTATTTCATTGTTTTTGTTTATTTTTAAATTATTGTAAACTTATATAGAATATATTTAGTTGCAATAAGATAAATTAAATTGCACTTGTTATAATAAGGTTAGGTAAGTTTTCTAAGGTTCTTTAGGTACAAAATCATTAACTTTCATATTAACAATATATCTCTAAATGTATAATAGAAAATTTTAGAAAGGACTTAATTTTAAATGAGTTCTTGCTAATTGACCAGTTTTACCTATTCGGCACGACATATAATATCAATTAAACAACGGAGGCCAAATAGAGCTTCAGGCCTTTCCATTTCCAAACGTAATTTTTGTTAGAAGTTGAAAGTTCGGGTAATTGGTTGAAATAGACCGAGAAAGCTTTTCTAAGTTTCAACGTCCAAACGCTAAATCCCTTAAGTACAAGAGTAGATTATTATTATTATTATTATTATTATTTTCAATTATTATTATTATTATTATTATTATTATTATTATTATTATTATTATAGGGAAAAGCTAAACCCCTCAAGGCGAAACAATGTCTGATGCATCAGAAGGGGGGAGGGGGGTGAAACTGATCAGTTATTCTCGCAGAAGCAGAGAGCACTCCAACGCCTTGGAGATGCTCACCCTGAGAGAGAACCTCCAACGCCTTGGTAGTCTCACCCTGGGAGAGATCCTCCAGCGCCATGGAGGTGCTCCCTTCTGGGAGAGAACCTCCAACGCCTTGGTAGACTCACCCTGGGAGAGAACCTTCAACGCCTTGGAGGTGCTCCCTTCTGGGAGAGAACCTCCAACGCCTTGGAGGTGCTCCCTCTGGGAGAGAACCTCCAACGCCTTGGTAGTCTCACCCTGGGAGAGATCCTCCAGCGCCATGGAGGTGCTCCCTTCTGGGAGAGAACCTCCAACGCCTTGGTAGACTCACCCTGGGAGAGAACCTTCAACGCCTTTGAGGTGCTCCTCTGGGAGAGAACCTCCAACGCCTTGGAGGTGCTCCCTCTGGGAGAGAACCTCCAACGCCTTGGAGGTGCTCCCTTCTGGGAGAGAACCTCCAACGGCTTGGAGGTGCTCCCCCTGGAAGAGTGCCTCCAACGCCTTGGAGGTACTCTCCCAGGCTTAGTAAACTCAGTGTACTCTCCAAACACTATAACTACACATACATTCCCAAGTCCTTCCTAGAGAAGGTGCCTGAATGCTTCTAACAGAGGGCCCCTCAAGGGAGGGGCTCTTCATCTAGGGAATTGGATCTTTGCTCCAGTTCCCTGAATCGAGCCTCAATACCTTCCATCCCTCCCCCCCCCATCGCCCTGTATAACCCTACGGGTTTAGCGCTCCCCCATGAAAAAAAAAAAAATAATAGAGGTATTCTTCGTTCGCTGAATTGGGGATGTCCTCTCCTTCCTTGGAATAAACCTTTTTATTTTTCATTTTATTTATCTTTCAATTCGGATTGAGCTCTTCCCTAATAATAATAATAATGAAAATACAATAAAATAATGGTAATATAAATAATAATGACACCAAATGTTGTAACACTTCAATAATAATAATAATAATAAATGTAAGCAATATTCCTGTCTTGTAGACTGACAGAGGAAGTAATCCGAGCCCCGCACGCTTACATACATCAATAATACTGCAAACGAGGAGGTGGAGTGATCTTCGTGGAACCTTCCTGGAGGCTGAGTGAGCTCTGTTAAATCTCTATGGAGGTAGCAGTGAGCTCCAGCAAGTGGAGGAGGGTACACTGATAAGGAAAATAGAGCGAGCAGGAGCGAGAGCTCAGCCGAGGAAGGTATAGAACACCAAAGTGAGGTTGTGTGAAGGTGCAGGTGGTGGGGAGGAAGAGAGAGCTCTGAGCCAGGTATTGAGAAGGGCTTAAATGCACGGCTGATCATCAGTCACATAGGATATTGTTCGCTTCCTAACTCCCAATTGACGGGTTGAGATTAGTTTAGAGAGGCCCGAGTCAAACAGCCCAAGCTTCCTGGATAGATTTTGGAGAAACAAACACACACATACACACACACTTCTTGGACTGCAAGAAGACGTTCGACACAGTTCCTCACAAGAGGTTAATGCAAAAGCTAGAGGATCAGGCACAAGTAACAGGAAAGGCACTGCAATGGATCAGAGAATACCTGACAGGGAGGCAACAACGGGTCATGGTACGTGATGAGGTATCACAGTGGGCGCCTGTGACGAGCGGGGTCCCACAGGGGTCAGTCCTAGGACAAGTGCTATTCTTGGTATATGTGAATGATATGACGGACGGGATAGACTCAGAAGTGTGTCTATTCGCAGACGATGTGAAGTTAATGAGGAGAATTAAATCAGATGAGGATCAGGCAGGACTTCAAAGAGACCTGGACAGGCTGGACACCTGGTCCAGCAACTGGCTTCTCGAATTTAACCCCGCCAAATGCGAAGTCGTGAAGATCGGGGAAGGGCAAAGAAGACCGCAGACAGAGTATAGGCTAGGTGGCCAAAGAGTGCAAACCTCGCTCAAGGAGAAAGATCTTGGGGTGAGTATAATACCGAGCACATCTCCTGACGCACACATCAATCAGATAGCTGCTGCAGCATACGGGCGGCTGGCAAACCTAAGAATAGCGTTCCAATACCTCACTAAGGAATCGTTCAAGACTCTGTACACCATATACGTCAGGCTCATACTGGAGTATGCAGCACCCGTTTGGAACCCACACCTGGTCAAGCACGTCAAGAAATTAGAGAAAGTGCAAATGTTTGCAACAAGACTAGTCCCAGAGCTAAGGGGATTGTCCTACGAAGAAAGATTAAGGGAAATCGGCCTGACGACACTGGAGGACAGGAGGGTTAGGGGAGACATGATAACGACATATAAAATACTGCGAGGAATAGATAAGGTGGACAGACACAAGATGTTCCAGAGAGGGGACACAGAAACAAGGGGTCACAATTGGAAGTTGAAGACTCCTATGAGTCAAAGGGATGTTAGGAAGTATTTCTTCAGTCATAGAGTTGTCAGGAAGTGGAATAGCCTAGAAAGTGACGTAGTGAAGGCAGGAACCATACATAGTTTTAAGACTAGGTTTGATAAAGCTCATGGAGCAGGGAGAGAGAGGACCTAGTAGCAATCAGTGAAGAGGCGGGGGCAGGAGCTATGACTCGACCCCTGCACCCACAAATAGGTGAGTACAAATAGGTGAGTACACACACACACACACCACACACCCACGCACACACACACGTACGTACGTACAGAATTTACAAACTGGTAAGTCGCAAGCCCATCAGTCAAATATTAGCGACGATTTCTCGAACAAAAAGAACAAAGAAAAATTACATTAAGATTAAAATAATACATACATAAAGCATGCATCCTGATTTTCCGTATTTTCAAAATCACCGGCTTCTTTCTTTCTTCCCATGAGAGTATATGTACTGGCTCTTCTGTTGGAGATAATAAAGTTCTACAATTTACACAACGAAAAGTTCTCAACAAAAGATGGTTCAACACTTTTACTTCCTCAATGTCACCTTTGGATTTACTTTCAAATAAGAGTTACTATGTTAACTATCTATAACTGGAATAAATACACTTAACTCTTACATGCCAGTAAATTACAACTTTTATTTATTAAAATGATATTGACACATTCACTTCATGATTTATTTATCTATTTAAATATTTAAAAAAAATCACATTGTGGGAGACATTAATTGTCCAAAATTGCTGATAACTGCACTGGCAATGTAAGAAATTTCCATTTGAAACGAGAATGATTGAAAGTTTAATTGGAGATGTTGAGCGACTGACAATCACACTCATTGAAATGTTAATTTACCCTTTGCTTATACAGAGGACAGAAGTTGTAATTAACAGGTTGGGCACTAAATCAAATGACATCCTGTAGCAAGAGAGAGAAACGGGAACAGAAGAAAAAAATGTACGTGGAGTATTGTAAAGGAATTCATTGGAGTACACAGGGAGAAAGAAATGAGACAACAAATCAGGGCTTCTACAAAGGTACCACAATAGTATACATGGGAAAACGAACGGAAATCGTTGTATATAAACAGAATAATACAGTAGAGTGAGAAAATACGGGAAGCTTATCGGAGATTATTACGAGGGAAAATTTTTACAATGAAATATGTTTTTTTCTCCCCCCTGGGAAAAGGTCTAGTTATGTTTGATTCGAGGAAGGGAATGACAGCTCCTATTCCGTATATAAAGATTCTTCAGCATTAAGGAAAAACCACTTCCCTGCGGGATCTTATCTCGAATCTTAGTGTAAAAGTGAACTTGTAGTAAGAGCTGGTTCACTTCATAACATACCTCCTTCAGTAAGGAAAACACTGGGAAGACTGTAAACACTGGTGGCGCCTCTGTAGATGTGTGCGCCTCGGTTTTTCTCGCCCGGTTACCATGCCTAAGTTGCCACATCAAAGACACACGTACAACGCTTAGGTATCTTTGTCGTAACTTTTCGCTTGCATGGTAGGGTTCTTCAGTCAGATACGGGCGAGTATAGCACCAGAGCCATCAGATAAAATAGAGGTAATTTTTAGGTGATAAGTCTCATAGCCTTTATAAAAGACTGTCATCCCTTAACCTACAGCAAAAAGGCTTGAAGCCAGAGACTTTTACACTGTAGGTAGAAGTGAGGTGTATCAGCTGATGAGTGAGTATCGGTAGTGAAAGTAGGTCATGTTTAACAACTCCTAGCAATAAGACTTAAGTGTTGCACATATATTTACCAATTATATTTACAATTCTACAAACTGAATTTGTCAAACAATAATTTTATCCTCACTGCAAATTAACGTTGGCGTAGGCTACGTTACAAGACGTACGAAACTAAAAAAAAAATTATTTCGTAACTTTATCACACAGAACACCGTATAGTATAAAATACAAAAAACAAATATTTTGGCTATGTACAAAGTGAACCAGGTGAAAAGAACTATGCAGCGTAAAAAAAAACATACCACTGGTGGGGTTCGAACCCGCGGTCAGAGAGTCTCAAAACTCCAGACCGTCGCGTAAGCCACTGGAGTTTTGAGACTCTTTGACCGCTGGTTCGAACCCCACCCGTGGTATGGTTTGTTTGCAATCGTGTCATTACGATTTCGTGAGTCAACTATGCAGCGTGTCCAAGTAGACGCATCCAGCCTAAGCGACTGCTTGCGTTGAATGACCCACATGGGTTTAGCGCTTCACAAATAATAATAATAATCATAATGATAATAAAAATTGCAGTAATGCAATTTTATTAAAAAAATACGATTATAATCTACGCAAAGCAGAGAAGTATCGACACTCTGAATTCGTTGAAATTAAAAAGCCACAAAATAAACTATTTAAATTTCTTGATATGGACTAAAGACGTTCACTGTAAACTAATCGCATTTAACTGGAGTTTCTCATGTGAACTTCGCCTTTAAAGCCCGGCTGTGCCTTCCTCATAGCACTATTTTGATACCATTTTTTTTTTTAGGCTCGGGATTCGTGGCGTTTTTCTGTAAACAAAGAGACAACATTTCTGCTCTTTATTCCCTCGCGCCGGAAGTTTGCGCTGGGGAGAAGACATCTTTTAAACAAGATTCTTTCTTATTTTTTCGGGTTCATTATAAGGATGAGATGCGTTTAAAAGGAGCAGGAAATGTCACCAGTTCATTTTCTTGAATAGGATTGAGGCTCATTCGACTTAATGAAGAATATTCAGAAGGGAACGTTCAAGGAGAAAGGAATCCCAGCCTGGTCTCCTGGAGCTCTTCAGTGAATAGTCTTGATTAATGACTCTCACGGTATCCCATTTGGCAGACTGGTGAAAATCAAGTAAATAGATTGACGGGATTTGAACCCGTTTTTATGCTTTCATTAGACGACCGAGCCAGGAATCATTTCAACCCACTTGGAATTATTCCAACACACTTGAATAAGTCTACGTACTTGGAATCATTCCTACGTACTTGTAATCATTCCAACGTACTTGTGATCATTCCAACGTACTTCGAATCATTCCAACGTACTTGGAATCATTCCAACACACTCGAAATAATTCCAACTTGGAATCATTCCAGCTCACTTGAAATCGTTACCACGCACTTAGAATGATTTCAACGCACTTGAAATTATTCCAGCAAATTTGGAATCATTCTAAAGCACTTGGAATCTTTCCAACGCACCCGCAATCATTCAGATGCACTCGGAATCATTCCAACGCACTTGCAGTCATTCCAACGCACTTGCAGTCATTCCAACGCACTTGCAATTACTACAACTCGCATGTGATCACCTCAAACACTTTTGACAAGACAACACAGGGAACAAAAGACCATGTGATACCAAAGACCGAGTAAGACTTAAATGCAAACGAAACGAATGACCAAATGAGACCGAAGTCTGAATCAGACATAAAATCAAATGCAACGTAATAATAATTTAGGCTAAAACGAAACTAGACGATGAAATATATGAATAAAATGAAAAAAAAAATAAAACATTAAATGAGACATAACCAATGGTTAATTGAGAAAAATATAACAATTTAAGGTGAAGTTTTAGAGATAAATCAGACCAAGTGAAACAATGTATGAAACTCAGGATGAAGTGTGACACAGGGGAAATACATGATGTATGAAGCATAGTATTTATAAAGCTGAGGATGTATGAATAACAGGATGCATGAATAACAGGATGTGTGAGGCACAGGATGTGTGAGGCGCAGGATGTGTGAGGCGCAGGATGTGTGAGGCGCAGGATGTATGAGGCGCAGGATGTATGAGGCGCAGGATGTATGAGGCGCAGGATGTATGAAGCGCAGGATGTATGAAGCACAGGATGTATGAAGCAAAGTAATGATAATTATTATAAATAATGAACATAGTGAAGTGTGACATAGAAATCACAATACACTTCTGCAAGATACGACCCGGAAGACTATATAAATTTATATGGAGAGCTGAACAGGTATGGATCATTCAACCTAAGATGAAGGCTCGATCCTCCGTCTGCTATTCGTCCAACTTTCTATTCTCGCAGCGCAGCAACTTTGCAGGCTTGATGGACGTGCCGGGATGTTTTGAGGTCTCTTGATCCAAGAAATTAAAGATGCTCTCCCCCTTCGTCGGAATAAACTTGCCTCCCATTCTCCTACTGTATGATCCCTACGCGCTTAGCGCTTCCCCATAATTAAAACCAAAATGAGGGGGTGTCAGCGCGTCTCGCGTGGAGTTGAAATGTGCCATTGAAGATGCAGAGAAGGATTCCAGGTAACATAAAGGGTAAAGAGAACGTGTGAGGAACGAAACTCTCAATTTCTACGAGATTTGGAGGTTTTGGCGGAAATTGGAGGATTAGAAACGAGTCACCGCAGGGGAGAGAAACTGTTAGCATTTCATTTTTTACTACTTCACTGTTACGGAAACACATCCACCAGCGGAAAATTGACACGTATGCGCTCGCTTCAGCTCATCCTCTAAAAAAACATACGGTATTTCATCGTTTTTACGAGTCAAATGAGTGACTGTGAAACAAGTTTAAACAGTTATTGTTCAACATAAAATCTTTCTACTGAGTTCAGTGGTTCTACATTCTCCATTCGCTCTTCAAAACTATTTTTTATAACTTTGATATTATCTCTCGTTTATTAACCTAGTGATTACTATTGATAGAGGACGATCTCGCCTAATTTAGCCACCTTAACCTGAACTAAATAACGTAAACCGAAAATGTTCTGCCAACCGTATGTGAGCATTTTTTTTTCCAAAAAAGTATCAGTTGTTTACTGAGGATACCGTGAACACGTTTTTATCCTTGGATCTTAATTTCTTCAAATACATTTATGTGAAGCAACTACTACTACCACTAACTCAACTCTTATGTATGACCTACTTCCACTGGGGAATCCCGCCTACCAGCGGCTATGCCCAGTCTGCTACCCGTTCCTATTCACTGACGCCTATATAATCGCCAGCCTCCTTGCCCATGCTCCAGAATCTCTTCAACTACGGTGCTCTTCACACCAACTCCAAGACTGAGGGTCTCATTACCTCATCTTTTGTATATAGTTCTGTCTTCAAGTTATGTCCTAGAATCTGTATTGATAGAGCCACTGGAGGGCGAAACGTCTACAATGAAGATACCCAGATGTTACACATGTCTAATTTTCATCTTGACGGTATTGTATACCATTCATGTACAATGTTTCTTATTGTCTCCAGTACACCATTCTGATCCAATGTTACATTATCAGAGAAGCATTAAACAAAACCCGTATAGTAGGTCACACAGCAGATGAGGAATGGGATACTAAAAAAATTGATGCAAGGTCAGAGGTTCTCCAGTTTCTTGGATCATGAGCCCCTCACAGCTTGTGAGTGTGTGTTATAGTTGCCAAAGGCACTTGTCGTGTGTGTGTGTGTGTGTGTGTGTGTGTGTGTGAGAGAGAGAGAGAGAGAGATTTACAAACCTTCGTCCAGGAAAATGGTAAGTTTCTCTTCATTACTAAATGTGGTTGCCGACGGAGTGGTACTCTTGGTGAGCTTAGTGAGGCGAGAAATGGAGCCAGGAAATAAGGAGCTACAAGTGAAGTGAAGGCTACTGGAAGTGGTGTAAGGATTTTGGGAATGGTGAAATAATTTTGGGAGTAGTGTAAGGATTTTGGGAGCAGCGTGAAGATTTTACGAATATAAAGATTTTGTTAATAATGAAAACATTGTGAGAATAGAGTAAGGACTTTGGAACGTAATTTTTTTTGGAATTGGAATAGAATAAGACTTTTTGATCATAAAAAAGGTTGTAAAACAGGAACATAGAAACATATGATTTGAAAAACATTACAGCAGGCCTACTGGCCTATACTTTGTAAATCTTTCCCAAAATACGACTCATCCAACACATATAAAATTGTTCGTATTGAAACAAAGTCGTTTATGAGTTATCTAAAGTAGTTTTGAAATAAGATGTGGCTCTTTGAGATAATAATTTGTTAGGAATGAAAAATAGCGACTGGCGGAGGAAATAAGACCGTCGGGAATAATATAAGTCTTTTGAAAATAATGCAAAACTGTTTGAAAGAAGTGCTGAAAATTACATTTGAGATGACAGAAAAAAAAAAAATATCAATTTTTTTCGGAAAAATTTAGTGATGGTAGTCGATAATTTGCACTGTGATTCGGACGCACTATACAATGTGGGTGAAGAACAAGTCAGAGGCTGGACACATTGTACCATCTGGGTGAAGAATAATACAGCGTACTATCTGGGCAAGAACAATGCAGTGTACCATCTGAGCCAAGAATACCTCATTATGTGATGTGTGAAGAACAATTCTCAATGGGTAAAGAACTCACAATGTTCCATCTGGTGAACAACTCACAATGTTCCATCTGGTGAACAACTCACAATGTTCCATCTAGTGAACAACTCACAACATCCCTCCTAACCTTTTTCCCGAAACAGCTGGATAAAAGGTGAGAGATGGGATCTGGAGCTGTAACCTGACCCTTGCAAACTCAGTTACGTGAGTAAATAGAAACAGTGTAACATAAACGTATTCCATTCTTAGACTTAAATTACATAGTCTACTAATTTGTTTCAAATTATATTTATGGATTGAATGCAATGTAAGGAGACGTTGGGAATATTTTTTTCAAGTAGTAGAAAAACTAAATATAGACTTATGAGGCAAGTCCAAGAGCTGGAGTTCAGCACCCTTAAAGTGAACCCGAGAAATTCCAACTGCCTTCAGCTCACAGATGCCTCCTCAGCTGTTGAAGATTAATGACGCAACAAGTAAGAAGCTTTTCAACGTAAGCCCAGGAGATTATCAACCGCAGTAGGTGAATGATCTTCCCACTCAAGTGAGTTACATCACAACGATTCACTACAATCTCTTCTGAAACACTTAAACGAAAGATGCAGAAAACGTACGGAATGTATATAAACTATTGATGAGGAGAGAAAACAAATACACACATACACACACACACACACACACACACACACACACACACACACACACACACACACACACACACACACACACAATATATATATATATATATATATATATATATATATATATATATGCAGGGTGGATAGGCGAGCAATGTGGCAGACGTTGCAAGTGTATGGAATAGGTGGTAAGTTACTAAATACTGTAAAGAGTTTTTGAGGATAGGCTCAGGTTAGGCTATGTAGGAGAGAGGGAGATTACTTTCCAGTCTAAGTAGACCTTAGACAGGGATGCTTGATGCCACCATGGTTGTTTAACATATTTATAGGAGGGGTTGTAAAAGAAGTAAATGCTAGGGTGTTGGGGAGAGGGGAAGGAGTAAACTATGTGGACTCAAATACAAAATGGAAGTTGCCACAGTTACTTTTTGTTGATGATACAGTAGGGAGATTCTGAAGAGAAGTTGCAAAGGTTATTGGAAGAGTTTGGGAGGGTGTGTAAAGGAAGGAAGCTGAAAGTGAACATAGATAAGAGTAAGGTGATGAGAGTATCAAACGAATTAGGTAAGAAAATTGGATATCAGATTGGAGGAAGGGTGTATGGAAGAAGTGAATGTGTTCAGATATTTGGGAGTGGACGTGTCGGCGGATTGGAATATGAAAAACGACGTAGGTAAACCATAGAATTGGGGGGTTTATTTAGGAATCTGTTGAGACAAAGAATGTTATTTATGGAGGAAAAGAAGGGAATGTATGAGAGTACATTGGTATTGTACTCTCGTGCATGGATTGTGAAAGTTGCAGCGAAAAGGAGGCTGGAAACAGTGGAAATGTCGTGTCTAAGGGCAATGTGTGGCTTAAATATTCAGAGAATTCATAATCTGGAAATTAGGAGGATGTGGAGAGTTACTAAAAGTATTATTTGGAGGTTTGAGGAGGGTTTGTTGAGGTAGTTTGGTTATTTAGAGAGGACGGAGCAAAATAGGATGACTTTAAAGGGGTATAAATATACATTAGAGGGAAGGAAAGGATGGAGGGAGGGCAGTAAAGGAGGTTTTGTGTGCAAGGGGTTTGAAAATACAGCAGGCATATGTGAGCGTGTTAGAAGTGAGTAGAGACAGATGGTGTTTGGGACTTGACAAGCTGTTAGAGTGTGAGTGTAAAGGGATTCAGGGAAACCGGTTAGCCGGACTTGAGTCCTGGAGGTGGGAAGTACAATATCTGCAATCTAAAGAAGAGGTTTGGGATATTTACTGTTTAGTGACATCTAAACCGTAGTAGAGAGTTTAGTAGTCACATATCGCGGTTGAACTTATATTTGTTAAGAAAAAATACTTTGCTATTCTCTCTCACTCCCTACCTCTTTCTCTCTATCCCTCTTTAACCAGAGTCCTTCCTTTCACACTCTGTGTTCTCTTCCCTATCTATATTTTCCCTCTTTCATAACTCTTTTTCCTAATTCTTACTCTTTACTCCTTTATTTCTTCCCCCTTCCTTCCATATATATTTCCCCTTTCCCTAACCCCCATCTTCTTCCCTTATTACTCAGTACCTACCTCACTCCCTCCTTTCCTTCATTCATAAGGCACCTTTCCCTAGTCCCATCGTCTCTTCCTTTGTATTTCTTCCTTCACTCTTTCTTTTCTTACCTAACCCCATTTCCTCAACCAGCATTTCTTTTCACGGTGTCCCATCCCCACTCCTACCTCGTGTTTCTTCTTACTTACCCTTTTTACTTCCCCATTTCTAGCTCCCCAACTTCCCTTCTCACTCCTTCCTCCGTCCTTCCCTGCTAACTCCGTTCTTCCATTCTCATTCTATACCACCTCCCTTGTTCCATCCCTCTTTCCTCCTACATAAGCCTTCCTCTCTTACCTCTCCTCCCTCCCATCCTCTCTCAATACCCCCTCCCTCACTCCCTCCTCCTTCCCTCCCTTGCTACAGCCGTCAACATGGTAAAATTCTCTGCTAGTCGGCTAAGTCTCCCTAACACAGATAACGACAAAGTGTGGCGTCTGCTGGTAATGTGATTGGACAAGTTCCCCACCAGAAGTCAAGGGAAGGAGGAGAAGTATTTGGTCAAGCTTTGTGTGTGTTGGTCTTGCTCTCTTGCTCTCTGTAGTATTCGTTGGAAAGATTATTTTTATTTCTCTCTGCTGTCCTAATACATTTGGAATTGATTTAATTGTTGAAGGAAAGGCTTTTGACCAGACAGCGTTTCGGTCCGAGAAGAGCTCCTATTTCGAAACGTTGTCCCAGTAAAATCTTGTTGCAACATGCCTTTGCTTCAATGTTGTCGGTCGTGTGCTGTCTGGATCCACGTTTGGTCTTCCTGATTTGTGTCTGTTATGTTGCTTTCGATTAGTTTTTTCTTTAAGTTTTGTATTATGATTGTTAAGTTTTTTTTTTTTTTGTCTTTTCCGCATCTGCTATTTTTTTCTGTTGTCTGTTACAGTTCTTTCAGGAGAAGAGATTAAGCTCATGATTAATTATGAAGCGTGCTATGTTAGAACTGTGTAAGCCTATTTTGTTAAGTGGCTGATGGGTATACACCAGGAAGCAAGTCCTTCTGAAGAGGCAGTTATGTAACAACTGCCTTTGTTTACATTTCGTAGTTACATTCCCTGTTTGCGTATTATCATATATATGTTTTATCGTTTTTCATCTCAATCAGTTCTGCTATACTTTTTTTTTTGTAATATAGTAACGAGATTTAGTTTCTTATATTTCTTGCACTCCTTTCCTGTGCTCTTTATCTTAGACAAAACTCTACGTATGTTGTCTGCCAATCCTTGTTTATTTTTTCTAGTGTGCATTTAACAAACAGACGATACCCTAATATATTCCAGCATCTCATTCTTAATGTAAATAATTGCCGCTTTGTGTTCCACTCTGAACCTACGTACCTGCTGCCTCACTCACTCCTTCAATGCTTCTTACTTTTGGCTCCTGAGAAATCATATTCTATGTAGAATTTGTCTCAGCTAAATTCAGCAGTTACACAAAATATTCTCTCCTTATCTCTAATAAATTTATACCATTATCCACCGTCTCTCAAACTTCACTCTCTAAAGAAAAATACATTTTCTCTATAGATTTTTCTCAGGTTGTTTACCTCTTACCAGAGAGTGTTGTTCTCAGCTAAAATTGTCGATATTGCTATATATATTTTTTTCAAATACATTACTTACGATATATATATTTTTTACATTGTATCGTACTTTATATTTTCCAGTTTGTTCTCATTTAGCTTAATTTTCACCACCATTCCATCTCTCATTTTGTTTACTCTGCATTCCTAGTTCCTGTAACTGTAAACATCTAGTGCACACACTGATTTTGCTTTCTTTAACCAACATTAAACCTTTTTCCATATATTTTTCATCACTTTCATCACCATCGTATGTCCACGGATCAAGGTAAAACACCTAGCTCTGCTGAGTGCTTGAGTCTTGTAGGATTGAGTGGTTCTGTGGGTTAGAGCGTCATGTGATTTTCGCTCACCATGAGGAGGCCCAAAACGACATGGGTTCGAGTCCTCGGTTAGTCGCAGTGTTGTTATTGATTAAATATCACTCCTTCGTGGTTACAATAATATATATATATATATATATATATATATATATATATATATGTATATATATATATATATATATATATATATATATATATATATATATATATATATATATATATATATATATTATATTACACACACACACTGTATATAACATATAAAATTTCTTAAAACATGCATGTTACTAAATCTCTTCAAAAGTTTAATTATTTTAAAGGTCACTCACTGTCATCAACATGCAATTCAAAGTTACTATGCTTTAATGATAAAGTCTATTAATTAATATTGTCTCTCACTATAATTACTCCATTTACTAAATCTCCGCCACTAACCTCTGCAGACACCAAGATTTACTATTTTTTCACTTAAGTTATTTTTACATGAAAATAAATTTCTTGAGTGTAAATATTTAAATATTTTTTCACAACATTCAAATGGCATCGATACACATATTCAAACAATCTTACACACTTACGCTTAAACATTAAGAGGCAAGACATTCCTCTCATGAAACCAAGAATTCACGAAAAAATCTCTCTGCAATACAATATTTGTATACCTTGAAAATAGAAGAAATTTCCTCTCCCATGTTGTACCTACGAACGCCCTCGTTAATGCATAATTAAATGAATTTCAGTACGATGAGAGAAATTTAAGAAAAAAAGTACATTTACTACGTAAAATTGCAGAGATAAAATCCTAGAGTAAAACAAGTGTGTTATGGTGAGTGTGTGATGTCTTAACAGTGTCACTTGCACCCTCATAAACACAAACTTTGAGGAGAACAATAATACTGTGTCTTGCGCCTGGTCTGAAAAGTTTGTTTTGTCAGGGCGAGAGTTGGGTTCGTAAAGGCGGTAAGTTGGGGGCAGTGGTACGCACACTGACACATACGCACACCCTTACATGTGACGACCAGGAAGCGAGAATACGCACGCACGCTCACACACACACACACACACACACACACACACACACACAGGATCGACTAAACTACAAGAAAGTAAATGAGCTAAGACTTAAAAAAAAAAAAAAAAAAAAAGGAAATGGGTATATACAGATTGTTCGATAAAATTGTGACCACACAAAAATATAGCAGAACATATTCCAAAATATAGAAAGTACACCAGTCGAGAGATCTACCAAATTAGAAACTGAGTTCCATTATGAAAAGAGAAGTTATTGCATTTTGAGAATACATTAGAGAAGAGCGAAATTAAGCCAAATCTCTTATTTAAGTTGGTAAAAATCGCAGTGTGAATAATAAATAGAATGAAAGGCTAGAAAAAAAATCGAGAAAGGAAACTAGCGACATTCAATGTGTATTTATAAAAGATGAGACTTTAGACGAAGCCGAATTCCACTCCTCACATCTGTTTGAAATGAAAAAAAACTAAAAGAGGCACAAACGTAAAGGTGTTAATATTGAAAAATTATAAAAACAAACAGGCCTGAATTTTAAGTTTGTGCTGAAGTAATTGGTTTTTTTACTTTGAATTTTTTGAGTTACATTACATAAAGATAATTGACAAAGGACTTGATGAAGGATAAAACTGTCCTATGACAGGAAGAAAGCGTTTAACCTTCAGGTCAACCTCACAGGGAAGAACGTTTATCTCTTAGACCTATCTTGTATAAAAGACCTTAAGCTTTAACAATGGAGAAAAAAATGATCAGATAAATTTTTATAAAATATTCAAAGAGCAAAAACCCACTAAAGTCCCATGTTAAAACAGAACTGGACTTAGGAAACACTGGTAAAGTGTAACGAGTTCTCCACCTTAGAAAGGAAAGTATTACAAATTTCCCTGTAGCAAGAATGGTGCTGCATGCAGGAAATAGGTTAATTTCCTCTGCCTGTAAATCGCCTCGTAACAGCGATAAAATACACATTAACTATTGCACACTTACGTTGTCGTTCAAGTGCCAACGACACTCAGGGTGCCAACTGCCATTCCCACTCAGCCTCACTACTACTCATTCTCGTTCTCCTCACCTCCCTATCATTTTCCATCCTCTGGAGTGCCAAATGTTGTGTCCACTGTCCTCACACCTTGGAACGAACAAGTTTCGTTAAAAGAATTTAATGTCTCGTTCCAGCAGCACTAAATTGAGCTTCGCAGCAGTTCGGAGTCTCGCTCCAGCGGTTGGGAGTCTCGCTCCAGCGGTTGGGAGTCTCGCTCCAGCGGTTGGGAGTCTCGCTCCAGCGGTTGGGAGTCTCGCTCCAGCGGTTGGGAGTCTCGCTCCAGCGGTTGGGAGTCTCGCTCCAGCGGTTGGGAGTCTCGCTCCAGCGGTTGGGAGTCTCGCTCCAGCGGTTGGGAGTCTCGCTCCAGCGGTTGGGAGTCTCGCTCCAGCGGTTGGGAGTCTCGCTCCAGCGGTTGGGAGTCTCGCTCCAGCGGTTGGGAGTCTCGCTCCAGCGGTTGGGAGTCTCGCTCCAGCGCTTAAGAATCTCGCTCCAGCGCTTAAGAATCTCGCTCCAAAGCTTAAGAGTCTCGCTCCAACGCTTAAGAGTCTCGCTCCAACGCTTAAGAGTCTCGCTCCAACGCTTAAGAGTCTCGCTCCAACGCTTAAGAGTCTCACTGTGGCAGTTCGCTAACTGTAAGAAATGCTCATTGCCGAAGAGAACAAAGAGACATATTCGGTAGTATACGTTTGTATTGTAACAATGTTTTGTGTAACTTGAAAAGAACTCTCCTTAGCGAAACATTGTCCTAATAAATGCATGTTTTGAATCACAAGTATGTCAGCAGTTCGCTAAAATACTTCTCAGCTTAGATGGCGAGAAATGGTATTAAATTTCTCTCTCTCTTTTTCTACCTCTGAGCCTCTTTCCTGGAATTCAGAATTTCGTTACAGAAGCTCTTTGAGTCTTGTTGCAAAAGTTGAGAGTATTTTGCAAGCTAAAGATTTTTTTTTGTAGCTGTGTTGAAGAAAAGACGCTCTCTGTAGAGCTTAATCATGTCCTTTGTTAAATCTCTAGACATTATAAGCTTGATTTACATCTTTGTTCATTTCAGTATACGGGTAACGCGCTGAGTGTGCGCGCTGCTCGACATGTTGTAAATGAATAGTGACATAGCACTAACAAGAGTTGTTCCCACTAATTTGCCTTGATGGTTCTTTTTTAAGAGAAACTTAAACAAGAAATTGCGTTATCCAAAATCAAATTACCTGAATGATAACCCCCTTTAATTACAGTCATTGTAATGCATATACACTCAAATGCTTTGTTGTGAAATCTGCAAATGTTGAACACACGCATAATTACTAGACCGAGACTGTCTAATGTTTATCCTTTTGGATAAAACCTTGTGTTTACACACACATTTACAACAATGTTAAAAAAATTATGATTTTTTTCCCCATTATTAAGATCCTCCTTATTCTGCACCGCCCTGGGATAAAATTTTCAGTCAACACATAATTTGAATCAAGATCTTCAGACGACTTTTTGGTCCGTTCAGGACCATTATCAAATGAGTGATATTAAGCCGACTAATATTAAGTAAGCCTCAGGACGAGGATTGTGTGTTCTTGTTACAGAAGCAATGGTATGTGGCAAGCTTGCCTAGAAGTCTTATATAAAGCATCAGCAGTCGCAAGTAAATCTTTTAAACTATTTTTCTTCTCTTATTTAAAATGAATGTATTATACTTTTTATTATTTTTTCCAATTTTCCTCGTCCTATGCTTTCTACGATTATTTATTTTCCTTCATTTTCTTTAGTATCTTCCTTCATATATTTAGCTTCTTCATATTCATCTGTATTGTACTCTTCTCTTATTTCTTGTCATCTTCTTTTCCTAATTTTTTCACCGTAGATCGTCCTCCTCTCCTTCCACATCATCGTCATCCGCTCACCGTAAGACTTGTGCTGTCACCTCCGCCGTTGTCTATAAACCAGGGTTAAGGCGGTCATTGTCCTTTATAAATTAAACTTGATTCATTTTGCTCTGTATGTATACTGAAAACTTTCTCCCGGATTGGACAGCTGTCGACGTAAGTGCCGACAACACGACGAAAGTGAGGACATCAGTTATCACCAGCTAGCTCTCAGCGGCCGGGTAATCCTCCCCAAAAATTAAAGGGTAACGTGTAATTCGCGACGTTTCACCCACAGCTGGTTGTGCCTGGAATTCCACTTTTCAGCCTAAGACAGTGTCTACCCCTCCCTGGCCAAGTATCACAAGGTTGGGGAAGGGAAAGAAAGGTCCAAGGGAGCATTGAACAGGTGTCGTAAACCAGAACTGAATAATAGAGGTCTGCTTCAAGTAAACAAGTTTACCCCGCGCATACATGCATATATGAATAAGTAATGCTCTTTGGCAAATGGAGCAGCGTTCGCAGAGAATGCAGTAAAAATCCGCTGGATTAAATGCGGACCACAATTTTGCTCCGCAGTAAATAAACTTTGGGTTTGACGGTGTGTTTTGCACTGTGATGGGCGAAACAGGGGTTAGTTCAGGCAGTACCTCACACCGCTATTTCAACTGTGTCGAAAACTTTATCACACAATTTCATTTTGTATATTTTAGCTCAGGATTACAACTGCCATGTCTTTAAAAAAAAGTGTAGGCTTAAAAAAAAAAAAATGTAACTTCAAAAAAAAGGTAGGCTTAAAAAAAAAAAAGTCCTCGAAATATTTACAAAAAAAATGGGTGAGTAATGCGACGCAATTAGGGTATAAATAGTCGTGATTATTACTAAGTTCATGGGGAAGCGTTAAACTACTAGAAGTAAAGAACACCTGGCGAAGGGGAAGCGGAAGCTATCAGGTTTGATCCAGGAAATAAGTGAGCAGTTACAATTTTTTGGATCAAAATATCTTCCTCGGAACCAAGTAAGTCCCCGTTAAATTGAATATAAATTTTTATCGTCAATATCATCGAGCACAGAAATGTTGCATCCTTGACAATATTGTTGCATCCAAGACTATACTGTTGCATCCAGGACTATACTGTTGCATCCTTGAATATACCGTTGCATCCAGGACTACACTGTTGCATCCAGGACTACACTGTTGCCTCCAGCACTACTGTTGCATCAAGCACAGTACTGTTGCATCAAGCACAGTACTGTTGCATCAAGCGCTGTACTGCAGTACTGTTACATCCAACACAGTAATGTTGTATTCAGTCCAGTGTTATTGTATCCAGCCCAGTAATGTTGCATTCAACCCATTTATTTTGCATCCAGCCCAGTAATGTTGCATCCAGCCCAGTAATGTTGCATCCAGTACAGTAATGTTGCATCCAGTACAGTAATGTTGCATCCAGTACAGTAATGTTGCATCCAGTACAGTAATGATGAGTCCAGACCATTAATGCTGAATCCAGCACAGAATTGCTGTTCCCAGCACAGTGCTATTGCATCTAGCACGGATATGCAATATACAGCACAGTACCGTTGTATGCAGCACAGTACTGTTGCCTAAAGCACAGACCTGCTGTTCCCGCCAATATACTATTCCATCTAGAACTATTGCACATTGCACAGCACAGTTACATTCAGCACAGTACTGCTGCACCCAGTACAGTACTGCTGCACCCAGTACAGTACTGCTGCACCCAGTACAGTACTGCTGCACCCAGTACAGTACTGCTGCTAAAAGTACAGTACTGATACACCCAGCACAGTACTGCTATTCCCAGCACAGTACTGCTGCACCCAGCACAGTACTGCTATTCCCAGCACAGTACTGCTGCACCCAGCACAGTACTGCTATTCCCAGCACAGTACTGCTGCACCCAGCACAGTACTGCTATTCCCAGCACAGTACTGCTGCACCCAGCACAGTACTGCTGCACCCAGCACAGTACTGCTGCACCCAGCACAGTACTGCTATTCCCAGCACAGTACTGCTATTCCCAGCACAGTACTGCTACACCTAGGACAATACTGATGCTATGTTTATAGCTCACATATGCTATGTTTATCGTTCACACATCTGACATTTTAAAAACTGCATTTTTTTTTCATGAAGATTGATGTGAAAACTCGCAGTAATGGAAATTGTCTGGAAAATTAATGTAGATTGTTGCCTGCTCACATTAATTATCCGGTAGCGCTTATCATGTTATTTTGAATATACTATAAAGGAGGAGAAAAAAACTTATGTTTCTTTCAGATTCTTCATTGAGTCGATTGTCAA
>WNWK01000768.1:307500-320000 GCA_009830355.1 Cherax destructor
ATAAGAACATAAGAAAAAAGGAACACTGCAGCAGGCCTACTGACCCATGCGAGGCAAGTCCATCACTCACCGGCTTAGACCTGACCACCTGGAGCTAACCTTCTCCAGGTAAACTCCAGGTAGTCAGGTCACTTCCACTTAAGGAATTAGTACGGCATCTGACCTAGTAGTACAAGCTAGTCAGGTCCAAGTCACACCCACACACACCCACTCATGTATTTTTCTAACATATTTTTAAAACTACACAACGTCCCAGCTCCTATGACAGTACTCGGGAGTTTGTTCCACTCATCCACAAATCTATTACCAAACCAGTGCTTTCCTATATCCTTCCTGAATCTGAACTTTTCCATCTTGAAACCATTGCTGCGAGTCCTGTCTTGGCTGGATATTTTCAGCACGCTATTTACATCCCCTTTATTTATTCCTGTTTTCCATTTATACACCTCAATCATATCCTCCCTAATTCTACGCCTTTCTAGAGAGTGCAGATTCAAGGCCCTCAGTCTATCCTCATAGGGAAGATTTCTGATACATGGGATCAACTTTGCCATCCTCCTCTGTACGTTTTCCAGAGCATTTATATCCATTCTGTAATACGGTGACCAGAACTGTGCAGCATAATCTAAATGAGGCGTAACCAAAGATATATAGAGTTGAAGAATAACCTGAGGACTTCTATTATTTATACTTCTTGATATGAAGCCAAGGATTCTGTTAGCATTATTGCGAACACTTATACACTGTTGTCTTGGTTTCAGATTACTGCTAACCAGAACTCCCAAATCCTTCTCGCAATCACAAGTATTAAGATCTACATTATTCTGTTTATATGTGGCATGGTTATTGTCCTGCCCAACATTTAGAACTTTGCATTTGTCTACATTAAACTGCATCTGCCACTTCTCCGACCACTGCATCAGTCTATTCAAATCATCCTGGAGTGCTCTAATGTCCTCATTAGAATGAATTGGACGGCCTATTTTGGTGTCATCAGCAAATTTGCTTATGTTGCTATTTATTCCCTCATCTATGTCGTTTATGTAAATTGTAAAAAACAGGGGGCCCAAAACTGACCCCTGTGGGATACCGCTTGAGACTCGCCCCCATTCTGATTTTTCCCCATTTATGCAAATTCTCTGCCTCCTATTCGTCAACCATGCCTCTACCCAGGAAAAAAAATTCTCCTCCTATCCCGTGTGCCTTAAGTTTCATCAATAGTCTCTGATGTGGAACTTTATCGAAATCCTTACTGAAGTCCATATACACAATATCATATTCATTACCATGATTACCTCCTCAAACACCTTAGAGAAAAAAGTTAGTAAATTCGTAAGACAGGAACGCCCCTTAGTAAAACCGTGTTGAGATTCATTAATCAATTTATGCCTCTCAAGATGGCTACGAATTGACTCGGCAATTATTGATTCCATAAATTTGCCAACTATGGAGGTAAGGCTTATTGGTCTATAGTTCGAAGATAAGGACCTGTCACCTGCCTTGTAAATAGGTATTACATTTGCCCTTTTCCACTTGTCTGGCACTATGCCAGTTTGTAGTGATATATTGAAAAAGGGCGCTCGCACCCCCATACCCCCCCACCCACACACACACACACCCCTCTCTCTCTCTCTCTCTCTCTCTCTCTCTCTCTCTCTCTCTCTCTCTCTCGCATACTACATGCGGGTTAGTTACTGCTCATTTCAATCCTTGAAAATGTGAGTGGGACGTCACGAAAATACTTGGAATATAATATTAGTAACATTCATGGTGGTTATATTACCACAGTATAACTAATGGGTAAGTTGCAGAAAGGAGTGTTATTGAGAAGTCCATAGTAATCCTAGACACAGATAATTAATGTATGTGAATCGTATTGTTTACTGGCAAATATTATTTAGTTTCTTAGCTAAAAATAAAAATTCTTGAATACTTCCATACTTCAGGTAGTCGCCTGTTTCGATAGATGTGTTGAAGATTGTTGTTAGTGGTACACATAGCGCCTCTGCTCCCTCTATCAGGACCCATGGAGAGATGCTGTCCGGCCCCATCGCCTTTGAGGTATCTAGCTCGCTTAGCAGCCTCTTCACTTCTTCCACGGTTATATGTATTGTGTCCAGCACTTGATGGTGTACCCCACCTCTCCGTCTTTCTGGAGTCCCTTCTATCTCCTCTGTGAACACTTCTTTGAATCTCATGTTGAGTTCCTCACATACTTCGCGGACGTTTCTTGTGATCTCTCCTCCTTCCTTCCTCAGCCTGATCCTGGTCCTTGACTGCTGTTTCCTCCTGATGTGGCTGTACAACAGTTTCGGGTCAGATCTGGCTTTCGCAGCTATGTCATTTTCGTATTGTCGTTGGGCCTCCCTTCTTACCTGCGCATATTCATTTCTGGCTCTACGACTGCTGTGTGTGTGTGTGTGTGTGTGTGTGTGTGTGTTAAGCTGCTACACTGTATTTAAACATAAAATTTAGAGGCATCACTAATCCCTTAATGAAATTGACTTCAGTTGGAGGTTGTGAGGGTGTGTGTGTGTGTGCACAAGCTGCTGATAATAGACAGACCAAGATCCCGTTGTTCAGCTCCTGGGCCCAACTCAGCACTTTATTGTTGAAAAACCTTTAACCTTTTCAGAGAGTAAAGTGTTTTTAGTGATAGAAATTTAAGAACAACACAATCAGAACCTTCCAGCGGAAGAAGTCATCTAACGTCTCTTGATGACACAGATTTCTTTTGTTCTTTCAGATAGAGGTTTATCGATATATTTTTATTCCACTGTGAAAATTATATAAAAAATTGGTAAATGAAATAGGATACTTTCATAGTAATAGTATAATTTACTGAGAAACGTTTCGTCACGAAAGGCTCATTTAAATGTGGAAAAAGACACTTCAGTCCACAAGTGGCGAAACGTTTCCTCTAATACTTATCTGCACATAAGGATTTTTTCCACACCATTAAAATATTGCAATACTGCGCACATTCTTATTTCACCTCTGACGATATTTTATCCTATATCTTACCCGAGAAATCAATACCTTTACTGAAATAGAGAGAGTTAAAACTTTTCCTACCCTTTATATTTTAAGACTCCAAATGATGAGGTTGAGAGCGACGTGGAGGAGGAGGAGGAAAAGTAACGAATAATCTTCAATTTGTGATTATTATAGAATTCGGGAGCAGGTAGGTACGTTGTTAAAATTCCTGGGGAGGGACTATCAAACTGGAGATGACCAGGGAGAGGGATAGTAGGGGGATGGTGGGTTTTTACTGGGGGAGAGAGGAGTGAGGTGGGTTGGGGTGAAGGGTAAAGGGCGAGAGGAAGCCAAGTACAGGAAATAAACCTAGGCAAATGGCCGTTATAAGCATTCTTGGGTGATAAGGGTTGTTAACGATATAATCATTCCAGTGCCGAAAGTTTGGGTACACTTCATGTAAATTCTGTGGGCGACTGACCAACATAACTTCGTATTAAATAAAGACTAGCACAATAAAAATATCAGCAATGGTAATAATGAAGATATTTTATTAAATAATAATAAAATAAAAAATAGCAAAATTCCAGTAGCTGTAATTGTAATAAAATAACCAGCGTTATTAATAATGATAATAAAATGACCAGCGTTACTAATAATAATAAAATGACCAGCATTACTAATAATGATAATAAAATAACCAGCATTACTAATAATGATAATATTATAAGTAATATAGATATCAACAAGGATAAAATAAGTAGAAGTAATATTAATAAAAATAGAATAATGATGACCTGACAATAGCATAATCCAGAAAAAAAATCGATCAATTGGAAACAACAAATATAGAGTATAATGAAAAAAATTATCACACAATAGTTAAATGAATTATCCAAAAGTAATAACAATAGCTGAGGCAAGTAACCAACAATTATGATTTACATTTGCTTTTATATGGACAAAAGTTCAACGATAATATCGCTTGAGGTGGAAATGTTCAATAATTTATAGTAACTTCTGGTAGGAGGAGCATGGCATTAACATTAATCATTGTGGGCTTCATGTGCGGCAGAATGTGATCAAACTGATATGCTAAGGGATGGCATTCTTATGCCACATGTGGCGCTCTTACGGGTGGCACTCGTATGCATCCGGTTGCAGTACAAACATGAACCAACACGTTTACATATTATTACTACTATATTTAGGAGGAAGCAATATACCCTTATGACCCGTACAGCACCTGGAAAATATAAGTTGATCAGATTTGATCCAAGGAAGGAGAGAACAGGTTCAATTCCTTTGTTCAAGAGACCATCACCAGCGTCAAGGAACCACCTATAACGGGATACGTAGAGAGGGAGAGAGAGAGAGAGAGATTTAATTAAAGTTTCGTTCAGTGAGTTTTTTTTATCAAACTTGATTAATTTGGGTGAAAGGATGTATTGCCCGCAACGTTTCCCTCAGTTTAGAGCTTTATCTACACAGAGCGTAATGTTGTCTCAATAAAAACGTCTTTTGCAACTGGTCTCTTTACTACTAATACTCCAAACTATACCTACCGAAACATCGTTCACTTTCATCATGCACCTTGCATCGTGCACCTTGCATCGTGCACCTTGCATCATGCACCTTGCATCATGCACCTTGCATTACAGTCCTCGCATGGGCCAGTAGGCCTGCTGCAGTGTTCCTTCTTTTTTATGTTATATTCTTATCACACATCTTGCAACATATACTTTGCATAATACACCTTGTATATACACCTTGCATCATATACCTCGCATCATACACTTTACATTTGTTCTTCATAATCTATTCACACAAAAATCAGTTTTTTCCAAGTGTCTATATTTCCTTTCTACCATCTTACTGCATCTATTAAAGGAAAACGCGAGGCGTTGTTATTCTGTTTTGAGAACTCGTTAATCAACCCTTCTATTCACCTCTTTGTAACTTTATCGTCTATTGATGATCTACTCGTTAAAGAAAAGGCTGCTTAAAATTCAACTACTGCTTGTTATTCCTGTTCCCTCATTTATTACATCTCTCCATCCGTTTCTGAAAATATTGGGTGACCATCTCTCCTCTCTAATTATTTATCTCCGTGTCGCCTCCTTTCTCTCCACACCGCGTCTCATTTAATTGTCGCAAAACAACCCAGGTTTCTCCACACCCCATCTATCATAACCTTTCCCCTCGCCTACATCATTCCTTTCCTGACACTGTCCCCCAACTTAGCATTAATCCTCCTACCTTGTATTATTCACCCATCTTTGCACCCTTATCCCTTTAGCTTTCCTTGTTTCATGTCCCTCCCATACATTGCCTCTGCATCGCAACATTATTCCTACTTCATATTATTCCCCATGATTGGTATAGCAAATGGTGGCAGCGGTGGGATTGCACGAACTTGTTAACATGTGGTTACAATTCATACAAATGTAGCTATGTACCCACACGAGCGAAATTCGAACATATCAAATAGTATAGTCATCAGTGTTAATGAGTATTTGTGTAGGGTTGCTACATGTTGCAGTGAAATGATCAATCATTAAAACACACTCATTGCTGATAAATAGTCAGAATTTGTGAACATTATTTTTTTCCTAACGCGATACACAGAATACTTTACTCGCCCTCAGTGCATAGCAGTAAAAGCAACACAGGCAGTTGATCACTGCCGTAACGCTACTTGCCGTCCTCAACGTAACTTTCCATTGATGAACCAAGTGGTGATGGTTTTAGTGAAATATACCTACGTTGCAGCACAAGATTTTATTGGAATATATCGCTTGTGTAGAGCAGAACTCATGAACCACATAAACCTCAACTAGAACTTTAAGAAAATATTTACCAACGTAAGGCCATTATTGCGGCAAGTAAACATTTAAAGCTCAAACAGGTTCAAAGACTTGCATCCAAGCTAATCTCGGTGATTAATTGATAGGGTGACGGGAAACAGGAAGAGGAGGGCACAGGTGTAAGTTTTCAAGGCACAGGTGTGTAAAGTTTTCAGGAAGTGGAACAACTAGGAAATGAAGTAGAGGCAGGATACATACGCAACTTTGAGAAGAGGAACGATAAGGTTTTCGAAGCCAGGCGAGAATGAACCTAGTAGTAAATTACAACCAAGCAACCTAAAGGTAAGATTTCAGAATCTAAATAAAGTTTTTTCCATGACTGCGTATACAACAGATTCTCGAATACGTGGAGCCAGGATGGAGCCTACATCTGAAAGGGAAAGCTCTCATAAATTCCCATAAAGAAAATTGAGAAGGCTTGTCCTCGAACAGAAGTTATGGAGAAAGACTGCATAAACGGTTAATTCAGCACGCCAGAAAGACGGGTGAATAGACAAAATATGTACTATCCGAATGGCGTACTTCCAGCAATATTGAAGAAATGATAGGTTGCTTGCTGGACAATCATTTATTGGGACAATTTTTCTTCAAAGTAGTAGAGAATTGGGAGAGTCTAGAGAACGAGAGATAACCAGAAGCCATTTACAGCTTTAAATAAAGGTATTATGATGAACAAAGCGCATGTACATCATCTGGGGATCTTTATTTCACCCTCCAGGGAGCTTTAACCATTTAATACATAAGAACATAAGAAAGAAGAAACACTACAGCAGTGTGAAAGACTGTATATTGGACTCGGTGATGTAAAAGCAGTGAACCGATGAAACAGCAGTTGACACAACATTGTGGATAGTGCTTGCACTTGAAGATGTAATTTTAAGGTGTTCAGTCCCTAAAATTTGATGAACATGCTATTATAAATATTCATAAAATTTGATATTAATTCGGTTTAGCAAGGGTCTAGACCTCTTGCAGTGCTCCTCTGCCTTGTGTAAGGTTAGCTTTAAATTTAGTTTCTAAGGTTATGAAGGAACCAACTTACTATATACACATTTTAAGTAACCATTCATACATAATCTAAGCCAGCACCTCTAATATTTTCTTACGAGCATTAATAATAATAATAATAATAATAATAATATTTTTTTTTTTTTCAACAAGTCGGCCGTCTCCCACCGAGGCAGGGTGACCCAAAAAGAAAGAAAATCCCCAAAAAGAAAATACTTTCATCATCATTCAACACTTTCACCACACTCGTACATAATCACTGTCTTTGCAGAGGAGCTCAGATACGACAGCTGAGAAAAGTCCCTCCCAGCTGTCACTATCTCAGACCCCTCCTTTAAAGTGCAGGCATTGTACTTCCCATTTCCAGGACTCAAGTCCAACTAAATCAATTAACTGGTTTCCCTGAATCCCTTCACAAAATGTTACCCTGCTCACACTCCAACAGATCGTCATGTCCCAAAAACCATTCGTCTCCATTCACTCCTATCTAACACGCTCACACATGCTTGCTGGAAGTCCAAGCCCCTCGCCAACAAAACCTCCTTTACCCCTTCCTCCAACCTTTTCTAGGACGACCCCTACCCCGCCTTCCTTCCCTACAGATTTATACGCTCTCCAAGTCATTCTACTTTGATCCATTCTCTCTAAATGACCAAACCACCTCAACAACCCCTCTTCAGCCCTCTGACAAATACTTTTAGTACCTCCACACCTTCTCCTAATTTCCACATTCCGAATTTTCTGCATAATATTTACACCACACATTGCCCTTAGACAGGACATCTCCACTGCCTCCCGCCTCCTCCTCGCTGCAGCATTTGCAACCCATGCTTCACACCCATATAAGAGTGTTGGTACCACTATACTTTCGTACATTCCCTTCTTTGCCTCCATGGATAACGTTTTTGTCTCCACAGATACCTCAATGCACCACTCACCTTTTTTCCTTCATCAATTCTATGGTTAATCTCATCCTTCATAAACCCATCCGCTGACACATCAACTCCCAAATATCTGAAAACATTTACTTCTTCCATAATCCCTCTCTCCAATGTGATATCCAATTTTCTTTATTTAAATCGTTTGATACCCTCATCACCTTACTCTTATCTATGTTCACTTTTAACTTTCTACCTTTACACACTCTCCCAAACTCGTCCACTAACCTTTGCAACTTTTCTTTAGAATCTCCCATAAGCACAGTATCATCAGCAAAAAGTAACTGTGTCAACTCCCTTTTTGCATTTAATTCTCCATAATTTAATCCCACCCTCTCCCCAACACCCTAGCATTTACTTCTTTTACAACCCCATCTATAAATATATTAAACAACCATGGTGACATTACACATCCTTGTCTAAGACCTACTTTTACCGGGAAGTAATCTCCCTCTTTCCTACACACCCTAACCTGAGCCTCACTATCCTCATAAAAACTCTTTACAGCCTTCAGTAACTTACTACCTATTCCATACACTTGCAACATTTGCCACATTCCTCCCCTATCCACTCTATCATATGCCTTTTCTAAATCCATAAATGCAATAAAAACTTCTCTACCTTTATCTAAATACTGTTCACATATATGCTTCACTGTAAACACTTGATCTACACATCCCCTACCCACTCTAAAGCCTCCTTGCTCATCTGCAATCCTACTCTCTGTCTTACCTCTAATTCTTTCAATAATAACCCTGCCATACACTTTACCTGGTATACTCAGTAAACTTATTCCCCTATAATTTTTACACTCTCTTTTATCCCCCTTGCCTTTATATAAAGGAACTATACATGCTCTCTGCCAATCCCTAGGTACCTTCCCCTCTTTAATACATTTATTAAACAAAAATACCAACCACTCCAGCACTATATCCCCCCCTGCTTTCAACATTTCTGTCATGATTCCGTCAATTCCAGCTGCTTTACCCCCTTTCATTCTACGTAATGCCTCACGCACCTCCCCCACACTCACATCCTGCTCTTCTTCCCTCCTAAACGATGTTTTACCTCCTGGCCAGTACATGAAATTACCGCCTCCCTCTTTTCATCGACATTTAAAAGTTCCTCAAAATATTCCCCCATCTACCCAATACCTCCAGCTCCCCATCTACTAACTCCCTACTCTGTTTTTAACTGACAAATCCATTCGTTCCCTAGGCTTTCTTACCTTGTTTATCTCACTCCAAAATTTTTCTTGTTTTCAGCAAAATTTCTTGACAGAGCCTCTCCCATTCTTTCATCCGCTCTTCATTTGCACTCTCTCACCACTCTTTTCACCTTTCTTTTACTCTCCATATACTCTGCTCTTCTATTAACACTTCTGTTTTGTAAAACCTCTCATAAGCTACCTTTTTCTCTTTTATCACACCCTTTACTTCTTCATTCCACCACTCCTCCTCTTTCCTCCTGCACCCACCCTCCTATAGCCACAAACCTCTGCCCCACATTTTAATACTGCATTTTAAAACTATCCCAACTCTCTTCAACCCCCACTACTCCTACTTGCACTAGCCCACCTTTCTGCCAATAGTTGCTTATATCTCACCCTAACTTCCTCCTCCCTTAGTTTATACACTTTTACCTCTCTCTTACTTGCTGTTGCCATTTTCTTGTTGTCCCATCTACCTTTTACTCTAACTGTAGCTACAACCAAATAATGATCTGATATATCCGTTGCCCCTCTATAAACATGTACATCCTGAAGCCTACTCATCAACCTTTTATCCACCAATACATAATCCAACAAACTACTTACCTTACGTGCTATATCATACCTTGTATATTTATTTATCCTCTTTTTCATAAAATATGTATTACTTATTACCAAACTTCTTTCTACACATAGCTCAATTAATGGTTCCCCATTTACATTTACCCCTGGCACCCCAAATTTACCTACTACTCCATCCACAACATTTTTACCCACTTTAGCATTAAGATCCCCAACCACAATTACTCTCTCACTTGGTTCAAAACTCCCCACACACTCAACATTTCCCAAAATCTCTCTCTCTCCTCTACACTTCTCTCTTCTCCAGGTGCATAAACACTTACTATAACCCACTTTTCACATCCAACCTTTATTTTACTCCACATAATCCTTGAATTTATACATTTATATTCCTTCTCTACCTGCCATATCTGATTATTCAACATTATTGCCACTCCTTCTTTAGCTCTAACTCTATTTGAAACCCCTGATCTAATCCCATTTATTTCTCCCCACTGAAACTCTCCTACCCCCTTCAGCTTTGTCTCACTTAAAGCCAGGACATCCAGCTTCTTTTCATTCATAACATCTACAATCATCTCTTTCTTATCATTCGCACAACATCCACGCACATTCAAACATCCCACTTTGACGGTTTTCTTCTTCTTCTTTTTAGTAAGCTATACAGGAAAAGGGGTTACTAGCCCATTGTTCCTGGCATTTTAGTTGACTTTTACAACACGCATGGCTTACGGAGGAAAGATTCTTATTCCACTTCCACATGGATATGAAAGGGAAAAGCGATAAGAACAAGAACTATTAAGATAAAATCAAAGAAAACTCAGATGAGTGTGTATACTATTATTATTATTATTATTATTATTATTATTATTATTATCATCATACAGGAACGTTTGCCACACTCGGATGTTACAATAGGTTTATCGAAGCTGGGCTCACTGAAACTCGTAAAAACTACCTCAGATTTCAAACAGAACAACTAAACTAATAATTATTTTTCTCCCAAGCACTGGGAAAAACAAGAAGGGCATCACAGAAGTGACCTCGTATCGCAATAAAATAGTTAATTGCTCCTAAGGGAAAACAGAGGAAACCGGCCAGCTAGACTACTGGTTGTTGTCTCACAACTGGAATAATTGAGCCTAACCCACATGATATAGTAAAAAAAATGGGTTGACGCCAAAAATGAATAATCGGTTCAAAAGACATTGGTTGTAGCAATTATATATCAAACACCACGTCAGTATTAAGGACAATTTAATGTAATTACGAAGTCCACACTGGAGCTGTACACAGCGTCACCTAATTTCAAGAATAACACAGCAATTACTTGACATGTTCCTTATGTGAAAACTCGGTATGAAACACTAACAAATTGTAGATAAAGACACATTTGCAAACACTTAAGACATTTACGTAAAGAGATCACTCCTGAGACCTTGTTAACTCTGTATATCGAACATGAGAAAACAAAGGTTTATATAGTGACTGGCACATGTGAGGGAGGCGCGCACTCTCTCTCCGAATCAAATAACCAATTAATCGTGTAATGAAACACAAGCGCTGATATCTTCCATTTTTTTAGTGAGACAGGGCGGCTGCTGCTGCTGCTGCTGCTGTTGCTGCTGTTGCCTTTGCTTATGAAGGTAGGGGGCTGCTTTTGAAGTCTGTGGCTTACTTTATTAAGGGCAGGCTACTTTTAAGGGAATTATGTGGCTTTATTTAGGGGGATGTTTTTGAGGGTGTCTGCGGCTTTATTAAAGAAAGACTGCATTTGAAGGGGAGGTTAATGGTTTTCTTTATTAGGGGGAATGTTTTTGAAGGGGTCTGTGGCTCACTTTATTAAGGAGGCTGCTTTTCAGGCAGCCGTTTTATACAGATTCTTTTTAGGAGTCTTAATTTTGAGAAGCTCCTTTTTTTAAATGGGCCTTCCTTTTTACGAAGCCACCTCTTTAACAGACAGTATTTTTAGGATATTTCTGGTGTATGTCTTTTCAGGGGCCTACCTATTTTAGAGACCTGTCTATTTTAGAAAGCTGGCTGTTTTAGGGGGCTGTATTTTAGGAGGCTGTCCATTTTAGGGGTCTGTTTATTAAGGGTGGCCTTTTTTTAGGTTGCCTCGTTGCGAGAAAAAAGACTAAAATAAACTGACCCGAGAAAGGAAGCTGCGTAAGACAATAGCAATTAATGTGTGCGACAACGGGAAGCTGACTAGCAAAAGCGGAGGTGAAGGAAGGAGGGAAGAGAGGAAAGAAGGGGGGGAAGGACTGGAAGGAAGGAAGAACGAAAGACAGGAGGAGGTAAAGGAAGAAGGAAAGGAGAAGGGAAGGAGAGGAAGGAAGAAATGAAAGGAGGGGTAAAGAAAGACATTAAGTCAACAAAAGCGGAGAAGGAAGGAATGAAGGAAATGAAAGAATTAAGGAAGGAAAAAGGGAGAAAACAGACAAGAAGCTTGGATTAAATAAGTAATAATTTTAGGAAGTGAACGATTGAAATTAGGAAGAAGATATTAGAATAAAAATTTCAGTAGGAAATAACAGGGAAATGTTGGTGTGCGATGCAAGTCTTTCAGAGATAATTAGGAGCAGAGACGGAAATAAAAAGAGAAGATTTTCTTGAAGGAATTGAAATTTCTTCCTTTTGAAAGCATCTTTTTCTTCGATGAGAGGGGAGAGGGAGGAAGGAATGAAAGGGAGGGGAGGAGAAAGAAGAGAGAGGGGGGAAGGAGTAGGGAGGAAGGGGATTGAGAGGTGGGAACTATTAAAACGAAAAGATAGATGAGAAAGAAACAAGAAATAATTTTTGAAGGAAATGTTATGAGGAAAAAAAACTTTGCAAATAGAATTAATTGGGAAACCCTATTGAGTGATTATTATTATTAAGAGAATATTTATTTTATATTACTAGTATTATTTATTA
>WNWK01000768.1:325000-357500 GCA_009830355.1 Cherax destructor
TGTGTGTGTGTGAGTGTGGAGACCCACGGACCACTGTGTGTGTGTGTGTGTGTGGTGACCCACGGACCACTGTGTGTGTGTGTGTGGAGACCCACGGACCACTGTGTGTGTGTGAGTGTGGAGACCCACGGACCACTGTGTGTGTGTGAGTGTGGAGACCCACGGACCACTGTGTGTGTGTGAGTGTGGAGACCCAAGGACCACTGTGTGTGTGTGAGTGTGGAGACCCACGGACCACTGTGTGTGTGTGTGTGTGTGGAGACCCACAGACCACTGTGTGTGTGTGTGTGGAGAACTCACGGACCACTGTGTGTGTGTGTGTGTGTGGAGACCCTACGGACCACTCTGTGTGTGTGTGTGTGTGTGTGTGTGTGTGTGTGGAGACCCCACGGACAACTGTGTGAGTGTGTGTGTGTGTGTGTGTTTATGGAGACCCCACGGACCACTGTGTGTGTGTGTGTGTGTGTGTGTGTGTGTGTGGAAACCCCACGGACCTCTGTGTGAGTGTGTGTGTTTATGGAGACCCACGAACCACTGTGTGTGTGTGTGTGTGTGTGTGTGTGTGTGTGTGTGGAGACCCCACGGATCACTGTGTGAGTGGTGTGTGTGTGTGTGTGTGTGTGGAGACCCCACGGACAACTGTGTGAGTGTGTGTGTGTGTGTGTGTGTGTGTGTGTGTGTGTGGAGACCCCACGGACCACTGTGTACTCACCTATTTGTACTCACCTATTTGTGGTTGCAGGGGTCGAGTCATAGCTCCTGGCCCCGCCTCTTCACTGATTGCTACTAGGTCCTCTCTCTCCCTGCTCCATGAGCTTTATCAAACCTAGTCTTAAAACTATGTATGGTTCCTGCCTCCACTATGTCGCTTTCCAAGCTATTCCACTTCCTGACAACTCTATGACTGAAGAAATACTTCCTAACATCCCTTTGACTCATAGGAGTCTTCAACTTCCAATTGTGACCCCTTGTTTCTGTGTCCCCTCTCTGGAACATCTTGTCTCTGTCCACCTTATCTATTCCTCGCAGTATTTTATATGTCGTTATCATGTCTCCCCTAACCCTCCTGTCCTCTAGTGTCGTCAGGCCGATTTCCCTTAACCTTTCTTCGTAGGACAATCCCTTAGCTCTGGGACTAGTCTTGTTGCAAACCTTTGCACTTTCTCTAATTTCTTGACGTGCTTGACCAGGTGTGGGTTCCAAACTGGTGCTGCATACTCCAGTATGGGCCTGACGTATATGGTATACAGAGTCTTGAATGATTCCTTGGTGAGGTATTGGAACGCTATTCTTAGGTTTGCCAGCCGCCCGTATGCTGCAGCAGTTATCTGATTGATGTGTGCCTCAGGAGATGTGCTCGGTATTATACTCACCCCAAGATCTTTTTCTTTGAGTGAGGTTTGCAGTCTTTGGCCACCTAGACTATACTCTGTCTGCGGTCTTCTTTGCCCTTCCCGATATTCATGACTTTACATTTGGCAGGGTTAAATTCAAGGAGCCAGTTACTGGACCAGGCTTGCAGCCTGTCCAGGTCTCTTTGTATTCCTGCCTGATCCTCGACTGATTTGATTCTTCTCATTAACTTCACATCATCTGCAAACAGGGACACTTCTGAGTCTATCCCTTCCGTTATGTCATTCACATATACCAAAAACAGTACAGGTCCTAGGACTGACCCTTGTGGAACTCCACTCGTCACAGGTGCCCACTCTGACATCTCGTCACGTACCATGACTCGTTGTTGCCTCCCTGTCAGATATTCTCTGATCCATTGCAGTGCTTTTCCTGTTACGTGTGCCTGATCCTCTATCTTTTGCATTAATCTCTTGTGAGGAACTGTGTCGAACGCCTTCTTGCAGTCCAAAAAAATGCAGTCTATCCACCCTCTCTCTCGTGTCTTACTTCTGTTACCTTGTCATAAAACTGCAGTAGGTTTGTGACACAGGATTTTCCTTCCCTGAAACCATGCTGGTTGTCGTTTATAAGCTTGTGTCTTTCTAGGTGCTCCACCATTCTCCTCCTGATGATCTTCTCCATGACTTTGCATACTATACACGTCAGTGACACAGGTCTGTAGTTTAATGCCTCGTGTCTGTCTCCTTTCTTAAAAATTGGGACTACATTTGCCATCTTCCACGCCTCAGGTAGTTGCCCAGTTTCAATGGATGTGTTGAAGATTTGTGTTAGTGGCACACACAACATCTCTGCTCCCTCTCTAAGGACCCACGGAGAAATGTTGTCCGGTCCCACCGCTTTTGAGGTATCGAGTTCACATAGCAGCTTCTTCACCTCCTCCTCGGTTGTGTGTATTTCATCCAGCACTTGTTGGTATACCTCCCTATTCTGAATTCCTGGAGTCCTTCCTGTCTCCTGTGTAAATACTTCTTTAAATCTCATGTTGAGCTCCTCACATACCTCTTGGTCGTTTATTGTGAACTCCCCACCTTCCTTTCTCAGCCTGATTACCTGGTCCTTGACTGTTGTTTTCCTCCTGATGTGGCTATACAGCAGCTTCGGGTCAGACTTGACTTTTGATGCTATATCATTTTCATATTGTCGCTGAGCCTCCCTTCTTACCTGTGCATATTCGTTTCTGGCTCTTCGGCTAATCTCTTTATTTTCCTGGGTCCTTTGTGTTCTGTACTTTTTCCATTCTCTATTACACTTACTTTTTGCCTCCCTACACCTCTGGGTGAACCAAGGACTCGTTCTGGTCTTCCCATTACTTCTGTTTCCCTTGGGGACAAACCTCTCCTCTGCCTCTTTGCAGTGTGTGTGTGTGTGTGTGTGTGTGTGTGGAGACCCCACGGACCACTGTGTGAGTGTGTGTGTGTGTGTGTGTGGAGACCCCACGGACCACTGTGTGAGTGTGTGTGTGTGTGTGGAGACCCCACGGACCACTGTGTGTGTGTGTGTGTGGAGACCCCACGGAACACTGTGTGAGTGTGTGTGTGTGTGTGTGTGTGTGTGTGTGTGTGTGTGTAGACCCCAAGGACCACTGTGTGAGTGTGTGTGTGTGTGTGTGTGTGTGTGTGTGTGTGTGTGTGGAGACCCCACGGACCACTGTGTGAGTGTGTGTGTGTGTGTGTGTGTGTGTGTGTGTGGAGACCCCACGGACCACTGTGAGTGTGTGTGTGTGTGTGGAGACCCCACGGACCACTGTGTGAGTGTGTGTGTGTGTGTGTGTGTGTGTGTGTGTGTGGAGACCCAAGGACCACTGTGTGAGTGTGTGTGTGTGTGTGTGTGTGTGTGTGTGGAGACCCCACGGACCACTGTGTGAGTGTGTGTGTGTGTGTGTGTGTGTGTGGAGACCCCACGGACCACTGTGAGTGTGTGTGTGTGTGTGGAGACCCCACGGACCACTGTGTGAGTGTGTGTGTGTGTGTGGAGACCCCACGGACCACTGTGTGAGTGTGTGTGTGTGTGTGGAGACCCCACGGACCACTGTGTGAGTGTGTGTGTGTGTGGAGACCCCACGGACCACTGTGTGAGTGTGTGTGTGGAGACCCCACGGGCCACTGTGTGAGTGTGTGGAGAGACCCCACGGACCACTGTGTGAGTGTGTGGAGAGACCCCACGGACCACTGTGTGAGTGTGTGTGTGTGTGTGTGTGTGTGTGTGTTTATGGAGTCCCCACGGACTACTGTTTGTGTGTGTGTGCGTGCGTACAGAGAACCACGGACCACTGTAGTGTGCGCAGAGAACCACGGACCACTGTAGTGTGTGCAAAGAACCACGGACCACCCTGTGGATACACATTATTATTATTATCATAATATTTACCGAAAAGCACTAAATCCGCATTGGAACTGGTGAATGGGAGGTACTCGGGATTGATCCAAGGTTAGGGAATGTACTTCCAGTTCCATAGATCAAGAGCCCTTCGCCAGCATAGTTACCACCGATCAATATGTCTTATTGTTTGAATGTGTCGAATGATTGTTATACGCTCAAGTATGATAGCTGTGTGCGTATATGCGCTGGCAATAGCAATCAACACTGTGCTTATGCGTGCTACAGGTAGCAATTAGCAGTGTTTGTGTGCTATCATTAGCAACTAGCTATCACTTTATGTATCAGTGTGTGGTGTGTTTGTGTGTGTATGTGTGCCTGTGTTCAAAGCTCATCTGTTTAGGAGATTGGTAAAGAACTGCAGTTAATACCAATAATAATAACAGTAATGACAATAATAAATGATAATTCAGTTCTTGGTTAAGGAACAGTGATTGTGTTAGTGAAACCAGTTGACCCAGATTGTGGCGCTTGAAGTAGTAATCAGTATCACTGATTGTGGCATTGGAATCACTGAATCCGGTACACAATGATTGTGGTACTGGAATCAGTGGATCGTTGACTGTGGCACTGGAACCAGTAGATCACCGTGGTACTGGAACTATCAATTACTGTATGAGGTACTGGAGCCACTAACCGAATTATCTTAGCTAACCACCGCATCATCCACTAGCGCCATAGTTATTTACTGCGCCTGGCATTTAATTAAGACGTTTATCACCATTTACAAGGGAAAGGAAAATAATTATATATATTATATAATCCACCTGGGTTCCTCTCCAAAATTTATGTAATGTATATGATAATTTTCTAGCCATTAAAGGTCGTATATCGCCAGTTAGTGTCTCTTCAGCAGCCATCGAAAAGGTCAGGTGTAGCAAATGCTTCTGGGTGCGTTTAGGAAGGGTCATTAATGCCGCGTACAGTGAGTTACGACCACAAAAGTAGTTGCCTCCCTCCCAGGGCATAGGTACCCACAGGTACCCGAAGTCATTCACAGGTACTTGCAGGTATCTGGAGGCACCCACTGCCACCTGCAGTTACTTACAGGTAACCCAGATTATTTTTACCAAATTAATTGATAGCGCGCGTGCGTGTGTGTGTGTGTGTTTGTGTGTGTGCGCGTGCGTGTGTGTGTGTGTGTGTGTTATGCCTGTGTGCATAGCTCATGGATGCAGTTAATACAATTAATATTTTGTCAAGTAGCCAAACACAGCCCAGCACAGCGTCGCAGTCACGAGGTGCGTCTTATATAACAGTCAAAGGAAATAAGAAAAAGTAGATAAGATAATAGCTACAGTAATACTGGAGAACCTGAATATATTTCGTCACAATCAGTCCGCTTGAAGAAACCTTTATAGAAAGAAACTGTAATTATTGGTTTTAAATGTTTTATTGAATACTGGTTCGAGTTTCATCTGGTATTCACTCTAACGTTTACAACCCAAAATGCATAGACACGATTCCTAGGATGAACAAGACACGAGTTACTAGCTGCCACTGTTCCCTTAGTAATAAATAAGAAATTGGTTGTTATTCGACTGTTGTGGGTCACATCATGGGAAAACAAACGTTCAAATGCAAATAATTATAATGATGCCATAACACGTCACACATTACTCTACTTCTTTCACTATAAATAAGCAATTTACTTATGGGCACTTCAGCTTTCTTTTTAGCTCATGGAAGCCCTAAGTCATTACCAATCCGGCGGCATCTCTCCTGCTTCTTAGTTTGCCTGGCTAGGTACATACTCGATGATTAGTATTATGTAAGTAACTAAACTTGTGTAGCATCTTGAGTTATTTCCTGTACACACACCAGCAGACGATAGCCTAACTCCCGTAACCACGCACAATATAAAATAGAATACCTCCCACCACCCACTCAATATACACAACAGGATATCTCACACTACCCACTCAATACACGACAGGATACCTCCCACCCTCCTCTCAATGTACACGACAGGATACCTCCCACCCCCCTCTCAATACACACGACAGGATACCTCCCACTACCCACTCAATACACACGTCAGAATTCCTCCCACTACCCACTCAATACACACGACAGAATACCTCACACTACCCACTCAATACACACGATAGGATACCTCCCACCCCCCACTCAATACACACGACAGGATACCTCCCACCCCCCTCTCAATACACATGACAGAATACCTCCCACTACCCACTCAATACACACGACAGAATACCTCCCACTACCCACTCAATACACACGACAGAATACCTCCCACTACCCACTCAATACACACGACAGAATACCTCCCACTACCCACTCAAAACAACAGAGTACTACCCACCTCCACACACACACACGATAAGATACCTCCCATAACGCACTCAAAACACACGACAGGAGAGTACATTTTACCCCCATCAAGTGACAACCTGTCAATATTTTTTTTCATTCACTGAGAACCTGTCAAACGAGAACTGTGCGTCACTGGTTAAAAATAGTCTGCGTTGGTTGGCTTTTGAGCAAACAGAAAATATTCATACTTTTACAAAGGCTGACACGTCAAGGGTAGAATATTACCAAATAAAGTACTTTATTCAAAGTAGATGCAGACAAATTCTACATTTTTTCATCAATTTTAATACCAAAAATTATATTTGTCTTTTCATTAGTACAAAATATACGCAAAATCTGCTAATTTAATCACGCAAATCGTTACTTTCTAAAATAATAAAAAAAAAATTACCGTGACTGGAACAATACACAAATAACCCGCACTAAGGAAAAGGAAACTGACGACGTTTCGGTCCAAGTTGGACCGAAACGTCGTTATAAGTTTCTTCGATGTGCAGATTATTTGTTTATCATTACTTTGCAATTAGCTGAAGGACATCAAGCAGTTGCTAAAAAAAATCGTATCCGGTTCAAATGTAAACAAACTTTTTGGCGAGTGACTGAGGACTTAAGTGCAGATGTAGAACATAGTATCAATAAGTTGTGGAATTGTAACTTTCTTCTTTGAGGTAAATTGTTGTTGCAAATCGATCGTTGAGCTTTAAAACTCAGGATCCGAATTGCATACCAACGCTTATAGCTAAAACGATACAGGAAATTGTTCCGTGGGAAGGCCATTACTATGTACAGTCATGGGACGGTCTTCATTAAGTACAGTGTCGTTGGAAGGTCATAAGAAAGTACACCTTGGGACGGTCTTCACTTAGTACGTCCTGGAAAGGTCTTCACTAATTTTTTCGCAAGGACGTTTAATCAAATTTGGATACAATGTAGATTGAGTCTTCTATAATCGTAGTAACTCAATTCAGATCAATTCCTGTGAAGTATCTACGGATTTCTTAAAATATGCAGGTACTAAAAAGGGATATTCTCTTCCGAATGCTAAAAGGTAACTTACAAGGTCATATCTATTACGTATCAAGGTACTGATAACCCAGCTTGGTTTAAAATCACTCGTCAATCCAATGGTGTTCGCTCCTACCAACAGAACTCTGAATCTAAATGAAAATTTGCCGTCAATATTGACGATAAAAAATTTCACAATCTTATATTGGGACATCATTTCGCTATATTTAGAGCTTTATCAACTCACGAGTTGGTGAAGCTCTACACAGAGGGTTAAAATTGTCCCCTTGAAAGTAGGCTCTGTGGTGTGTCACTAATTCTCAATTCTTATCAGAATTTTTTTTTATTTTCACTTTCGATAACGCTAATGCTGTATGCCGTGTAGCCAATCCGTGATCACTGATCGCCTCGTTTATTTACCACTAACATCTGGTACACAAAAATTGGATTTGAAGATGAAATGCTCATCTGAACACCAAACAATAACCTCCCAGAAGTTGATGGATAACAAGATTTTCATGCGTTTGCTATAGGCGTTTTAAAACGCATAATTGTAAAAAAAAAAAATTCTTGCTACACATGAACGCGTTTTCTTACTAAACACATTCAGTATATGTTTTCTTACTGCACATTTATGAAAACGCGTTGTTTTTTATAACACGTTTATAATACGGATTTTCTTTGTCACACCCTTTTAAAGCATTTTTTTTAAACAAAACTAAAATCTTTTCTTTCGACAAACTTATAACAGACTTTAAGTTTTAGCATGTACAGTATATGACACTCGCCTTTTAAAAAAAAAAAAAACACTCATGGATATCTATTTTTTTTTCAATAAACACCTAATATTCTTTGCCTTTCATCAAACCTACGATAATCCTTGCCCCTAAACAAACCTACGATAATCCTTGCCCATAAACAAACCTACGATAATCCTTGCCTCTAAACAAACTTACGATAATCCTTGCCTCTAAACAAACTTACGATAATCCTTGCCTCTAAACAAACCTACGATAATCCTTGCCTTTCATTAGACCCACGATAATCTTTTTCTCTAAAACCTACGATAATCCTTGCCTTTCAACAAACCTACGATAATCCATGCCTTTCAACAAAGCTTCGATAATCCTTTCCTTTCAACAAGCCAACGGTAATCCTTGCCTTCCAATTAAGTTATAATGCAGGTTTTCTCTGCTAAACCCAGGAGAAAGCATTACTTTACTATCAACCTCTCGCAGTGTCACGTCCGGACAACCCCATCGGCTGTAGGTAAAGAAGAGACTAATACGTTTCTTCACAGAAACATTATGCGTCGTAAACTGAGTATTACTTGAGAGACATAAAGGGAAAAGAGGAGATACTGTTGAGGAACGGAGTACCAAGAGTTAAAACTGTAAACAAAAGATATTCTGATGAAGAGGACTGTATTGCAATGCATTTCATGAGGTGATTAACCTGTGCGGGGTTATTTGATATAATGAATGGTGGAGGCTCGATCCTCCGTCTACTTATCACTGTCCAGTCTTTGAATAAACAGAATGTTGGTAATCGGTATGATGAAGAAAAGTGGAAAGATGAATATGGGAAGAAAGTAAAAAGAGGCAATTACCAAGACGTACACAATATTAAGTCTTCTAACGATCCCTTAAGAGAAAGTAATAAACTTAATTTGCGTGATATAAAACAAAATGAAGGTTTACTCTATAAGAACGGTTCGACTAGCTTTATCAAACACATCCGGCAATTAAATTGCTTTTCCACCCTGTGAAAATGCAATAATGAAATATAAAAATGATATTGCATGAACGCTCAATCCCCTCTATTTTTTTTTATTCCAGGACAGGTGAGTTCCATTAGGACTAGTGCTTTGGCACCGATCGCCTAATGTTTGGAGGTGTGTGTGTGTGTGTGTTTTCACCTCACGTATTTCAACTATTTGTGGTTACGAAGGTCGAGTCTCAGCTTCTGGCCCTTTAGTACCAGCTTTAGTACCAGCTTTAGTGCCATCTGACTGCCGCGTCTTCACTATCAACTGGAAAGGGTATCTTCAGTTCCAGCTGCAAGGTGAGCCCTTGGTACCAGCTGGAAACTGTGCCTTTAATACCAACTTGCAGCTGAGTCTTCAGAACCAGCTGCAAGTTGAATCTGGAATACCAGCTGGAATCTACATTTTACGTTCTGGCTCAGAGCAAATACTTAAGGCACAAGCACATAAGGAAATGAGCTTAAACTGCTAAGATACAGAGGACGGAAGGCCTCACCGTGAACCAGTGTTCCCAGTAGTAGATAATGACAGCATAAAAGCAACTAGATATGGTATAAAATACTGATAAATGTGAAACAAGACACGATTAAGGAAACGTTTCGTCACGAATGGCTTCTTCAGGACTGAAAAAGCCATTCGTGGCGAAACGTTTTCCCAGTAAAATATCCGAATACTGTACGTGTCTTATTTTACAAGAAATTAAATGCATTTTGTTCGCTGAGTGATGCGAGAAAGAAATCTCTATTATTCCAGCATCCTCTACCTGGATCTACGCAAGAGGCGTAAGTTGGAACTTAAAATCATCACGAGACAAAGGAATGGCAGCCAGATTCCCTTAATACACCTGGGAGCCATACCTCAACGCCTCAAAATAATTTGAGGGAGCTGGACATCAACATCTTGAAGGTCCTTGAAGGTCCTTGATGCCAGTGAGCTCATGATCCAAGGAATTACCATCTATTTTCCTTTTTTCTGGATCGAATCCCATTGCCGCACTTTGCTCCAAGCGATGTATAACCCTGTAGCGTTTAGCGCTCCCCAGGAATGTAATAAAAACAATACCGTGAAGAGGACCAGGATAAGTAGTTCAGTTTACTTAAGAAATCTAACGAATTACAAATTGTAGATTTAAACCATTACAAATGTCCGTTTAATTTCTTAGAAAAGTATGATGCTGCAATTTTTTTTTAAATATAATTTCCACAACGCCCACTTAAATTCCAAGGCTTCCTGCAAGAAAGACACACTATTGCGAAAAGTTTGAAGCTGTCCATATGCGGCATTCTCCGGTTATCGTAAGGAATTTAGCAATTAGTATACTGGCAAATTTGCACCTACAGACTAAACTTTCTTCATTCTTCTCATAAAATTATTCAACCTTGTATGTTTGAAGTAGATGAGAAAAAAAAATTATCCAGTTATTGAATGAAAATCAATGTAACAATATGTAAAGAAATTGGCAAATTGACATTTACACGCCTGCTGGAGAGACTCATCCAGTTATCGCCCAGAATCCAGTGAGATTAATTTTTTTAACTATGTTAGTATATTTGCAAATCTGCACCTACCACAGACTTTATTTATAGGGTTCAGTCCTCCTCATATGACCCACCATTAAGGATTGAAGATGTTCAGATGAAGTATACTTACGTAAAAAAAAAATTGGTAAATTAGCACTAAGTACACATTCCCTATGAACCCTGAGTGACCTACACCATCGACGTGATCGGTAAATGCCACAACTACTGCCTATTCCAATAGCATTCTCGACCTTCTAAGTAGGATACACCAGTGTTGTCAATTGATGCCGATCAGAAGAGGCTTTCTAAAGGTATCTCACGAAAATCGAAGCTTGGAATGGTTTATCTCGATACGACATTGATCAGGGGACACCTGCTCATGCCAATGAACCTTCGTACATTTTTCCTAATTACAGAACGCCAACGATGAAAATTTGAAGCTGATCCGATGAGGCGCTGGAAGAAAAAAAAAATCAGGCATCGGTAATAAAGTTCTTAGGGAATACGATCACCACCATTACTACAACCTCCCTCCTGTGTCTTTCTAAATCGAACAGCCCAAAATTCCTTCAACGCTCTGCTCTCTCTGCTTTCTCTCTCTGCTCTCTCTCTCTGCGTTCTCTCTCTGCTCTCTCTATGCTCTCTCTGCTCTCCGCTCGCTCTGCTCTCTCCTCTCTCTGCTCTTTTTCTTTCTCCCTCCCTCTCCCTAACTCCCTCTCTTTCTCTCTTACTCTCTCTCTCTCTCTCTCTCTCCCTATGTATCCCTTGCATGACTTACGTCACCTTCAAAACTATAACTAATGATGGGTTCCAGATCTTGTTGGAAATCGGAGTGACCACAATTCCGGTAAACCCAGGCGATTATCTACGGTATTGTCCATTATAATAAATATGTGTCTGGAAGAGCTTCAAAAACACGCACACAAACCGTGCAAACACTCACTTGGAAATACTTTGCCGCTAGTATGTCCCTCTATTGCAGTGTTTATTTGACCATTGTTGCGTTGACCACCGTTGTATTGCTCTGTTGCAGTGGGATGTTGAATTAGGAAAAGGCATGCAGGAGACCTGCTGTAGTTACACAGCCGTAGTGAAGTGAGTATGCAGCAGCACTGCAGTAGGTATGCAGCAGCACTGCAGTAGGTATGCAGCAGCACTACAGTAGGTATACAGCAGCACTACAGTAGGTATACAGCAACACTGCAGTAGGTATACAGCAACACTGCAGTAGGTATACAGCAGCACTGCAGTAGGTATACAGCAACACTGCAGTAGGTATACAGCAGCACTGCAGTAGGTATACAGCAACACTGCAGTAGGTATACAGCAGCACTGCAGTAGGTATACAGCAACACTGCAGTAGGTATACAGCAACACTGCAGTAGGTATACAGCAGCACTGCAGTAGGTATACAGCAACACTGCAGTAGGTATACAGCAACACTGCAGTAGGTATACAGCAGCACTGCAGTAGGTATACAGCAGCACTGCAGTAAGCTTTCAACAACACTGCAGTAGGTTTTCAGCAGCACTGCAGTCTGTATACAGCAGTACTACAGTAGGTATACAGCATCACTACAGTAGGTATACAGCAGCACTGCAGTAGGTATACAGCAGCACTGCAGTAGGTTCTCAGCAGCACTGCAGTAGGTATACAGCTGCACTGCATTAAGCACATAGCACAACAGAGGTACACAACAGCACTGTAGTAAACATGTACGAACACTGCACTGCATATAATATAAACATATCGTAGGTATACTGTAGTGCTACTCTACGTATGATTAAGATATAATAGGTACATATGATTAATATATAATAAGATAAAAAGTATTAGTTTAGAGAAATGGTAGTGTCTAAACTAAGATTTGAATGAACTTATCACTTTTAATTAAAAATTATTGAAATATTCTCATATATATAGAAAAGATAAACATAATAATTGCATAGAGAGATTCAAGGTAAAAAGGATTCCTGTCTATTTTTGCTTCATACTGAGGATGAATCTAATACTCTCATTATCTTCTGTTTAATTACCTTTATGTTGGTTGATAAGTTCTGAATATTACTGCCTCACACAGAGGCCATGGATAAGCTGATGCTAATCTCTATATTTTCCATTACATTATCCCCATGTTGGCTCATGATTTTAGTGTATTTCGACATCAAATTGAAGCCCTCTTTACAAAGTAGACAAAGGTCTCAGTGCCAAGACGAAAAATACAGTACTAATCTTATCTTTGTCTTCATGTGGGTTTGTTTGGGTAAATTCAAAGGTTCCTGAGCATAAGTTGAAGAAAAATTTAGAAAACTCCATTGCTAGAGGACTCAAGGAAAAAGAACAGATCTTTTTACCTAGTTATCTAAATTCCATTTCCCCGACAACACACTCTTGGCCATTTGCATCCTCATCATTCCAGTGAAAAATCCACCCCAAATTTATCGGCCATTTCCTACGAACTCCATAACACCCCCGGCTATTTTGTCCTCTTATAATATTCACATTATTTGAATTTATTTCCTACTTGCTTTGCCTTACACACAGACTGGCTTTTGCTGCTTCTGATTCCAGAAAGAAATCTTGTGGAGTGTTCCTCATTCCTCGATGTGTTTTTTTTTTTTGTCATTTCGTTGCGGGGGTTCGTTCCCAGTGTATTCTGCGGTGCGTTTCTCATTCCTTAGCAGTGATGGGTTCATTACCAGTTCGCGGTGGTGGTACGTGTCTCATTCCTTAAAATGGATTCTATTTTTCTTTCCTGACGATGGTGAATTTCTTATTCCTTCGCGGTGGTCCATTCCTTATTCCTTCTCGGTGATGAGTACCTCCTTACTTCGCGGTGGTCCATTCCTTATTCCTTCTCGGTGATGCGTACCTCCTTACTTCGCGTTGGTCCATTCCTTATTCCTTCACGACGTTGCATCAAAAATATTGCGAGAGTTAGCTGCTTGCGTAAACCTCCATACTGGAATAAACTCCTCTACATCGCTGAAAACACGATTTTGTGTATAAAAATCTCACTGAAGCAAAGTTATACAAGTACGACAGTCGGATATTCCAATGCCAAACAAAAGCTGCTTAATTTAATAACATTCCTAACCTAGCAATTAGGCCAACGGCGGTCAAGGAAAAATATTCCACAAAAAAAGTACACCAAAGTACGTTGCAAACACCGGTACATTCAGACTTGCAAAGCTATAGTTGGTCACCTGTGTGTGTGTGTGTTATTCTTGCGTATGTTGTGTTCTGCAGTGTAATAGTTATTTTTTCGTCGCAGATTCGTTAATAAACTACATATCTGTCGCTCACTTTTTTCCTGTCCGTATTTTCTTGCTGTGCTGGGCACAACGTTATTAAATCAGCTGGTACCATCGGTTATTCTCTATGTTTTCAGTGTGTGTGTGTGTGTGTGTGTGTTTGTGTTTGTGTTTGTAGTGCCCAATAGGTAAAACTTGAGATTTTGGCTTAAATAGCAACACTCTTGCTGAATAAAGCGAGCGAAAATTTGTGTATGCAATAATTTCACAAAAATCATTCTGAACCTAACGAAAAAAAAATATTTCATTGTGTTTCTTTGTTATTAAATTAATGTAAACTTATCTAAAATATATTTAGTTGTTTTAGGCTAAATTAAATTGCGCTTGCTATAATAAGGTTAGATAAGTTTTCAAAGGTTCCTTTGGTGCAGAATTATTAATTTTTACCTTAACATTAAAAAACAAAATATATCTTTAAACGTATAAGAGAAAATTTTAGAAAGCAATTAATTTTAAAAGAGTTCTTGCTAATTGACCAGTTTTACCTATTCGACACGACATATATATATATATATATATATATATCAAATCGGTAAAGTAACTTCAGTCGCTCCCTGTATATTCACTAACATTTAATATCTTGCATAACTTTGGCAAGCTAACTTTTCAGGTGGAGCTCCTAGATGCTAATAAACGGGTCTTGAACCAAGGTATCAGAGGTATCACTTCGTCGGATCAAACCTGATTCATTCCCCCATGCGGGAAGCTCTTCCCCCCTACGGGGGTAAGAGCTTCCCTATGAATATATAATCACGATTTAAGAGAGCTGGTGACCTTGATGGGTAAGGAAGATGGGAGAGTAACAAGGGCGAGATAGTTTCCACTCATTATTATCCTATCTCGACCGCCACTCATGTGGGAAAACTCGTTTCCTATATATGAACAAGAATCTGTTGAGAGCCCTGAATATTCATAGATTATAAACACAACTGAGAACTGTCCTAATTAGATATGGTAAACAGAAAAACGATAGTTACACATGTGGGTACAAATACACACTTAGCCCGTATATAATATCAATAAAACCTATAAGTCTGTAAACCAGATTGGTCCTGGAAAAGAGAAATATAAGATGCGAGAAATAATAAGGAAAATGAACACACTCTTGGGAAGAGTGTGGGTTCGTGGGAGATATTACCACGACGTTTACGATAATTTAGGGTATTTACAGTATATGAACAAGAAATGGAATTTTATGTCAATACTGACAAAAATTAGCGGTTCCCTTTATTGATGACTATGTTTCGCCCAAACATGGAGTTCATGGAAGTCAATGACTTGATAAAACAATGCAAGGGCGACACTTCGTTCGTCTAAGTGAATTTTAATAAATTCGGGAAGGATCGGAAGAACTTAGCACGGGTAGAAGATTAGTGTCTAGAAGACGCACAGAAATATTTCAGGCTACGGGATTACAAGATGAATACCTAGATGGAACATAGAACTGTTAGAAGCTACAAAATTAGAGGACGTACATCTTAGATGAAGCACAAGACTTAGAAATTCTTGATTGATACTTAGATGGAACACAAAAATTGTTAGATATCACGGAAGTAGAAGATTAAGACTTAGAGTAAAGAACTGCTGGATGCTACAGATAAAAAACGATGAACTCTTAGAACATAAGACTTTTAGAAGATGCTTCGTCAGCGAAACCGAAGACTGAAAGAGGGATGAGGAAGAGAAGAGGGTAGTGAAGGTAACGTACAGACATGGAAAAAAATTAATCGAAGATGAAAAAGAGGAAATCAAATACCAACTGACCATTGCGTCCAAACGAGGCTCATTGTTTATGAGGGAAGGAGGAGGCAGAAAGCAGAGGAAGAGAGAGAGCAGAGCAGGGAAAAGCAGGGAAAGGGAAAGCAGGGAAAGTTTAAGGAGTGGAGAATATCGGGCTGGTTAGTTATCAAGAGAAAAATCTCTCCTTATAAAAAATCAAAGTACAGGGTGTTTCAAAGAGATGGACCCCATTTCAAAGCAGATTGCTTTGAAATTGGGTCCATCTCTTTGAAACACCCTGTACATTCATTTAACATCAGTCAAGTTATAAACTTAGGAGTTTCAAGTTACTCAGCATCTTCAAAACCATCCAAACAAGGACCTATTAGGGAAGATATACGTTAATCATAGTATAATCCGGGGGATTTAGGTAATGAGTAATATATTCCTGTCAGATACGGACATAGGAAGGGTTAACATAGCGCAGAATAATGGATATTAATGGATACCCATTAGATTGTCACCATTTATGCCAATATTGGGAAAGGTAAATTGGAAATTATATATAATATAGTAATTATCAAAATATAGTCTCCATTGATAAGTAAGACTTGTGTGCAAAGTTAGGTATTTTTTTAGGCTTTAGTAGTCGAGTACAAATATAGAATAAAAATACCTAATTATTACACATGTGTCTTATTAATTTGTTCGAATTGTATACCATCATTTTCCCATATCCACCATTATTTTATTTTATATTAGCATTAAAGACAAAATTAGGGCATGTTTAAAATTATTATATGTAACTCCATTAACATTACATTATCAATACACTTTACCCTCCTCTTTGATTCTTCACAGCCTGGAGATATTCCTGTCTGACCTACCAAAGATTGACCAAAAAACATTTATAACCTCTATGGCTTTATCTTTGTTTACTGGTCATCCTGTTCATTCTATCCTCGGCAGCTTCCTTGATATTTTAATCCACTTCCAACATGAAAATTCTTACAAGTAATGAGCAGTAAAAACTTAAAATACAAAAATTTTGAAGTATCCTCTTACTCCTTATCGTCTGTGGAAATATCTACAGATATTGTATATATTTGAAATATAAAAATTAAAAATGACCCTGATTACGAAGCATCATGTTATCAGGTTCATTTTTATATCTGCAAAATGTTCATGTAATAATGAAGCTCGTATATAAAAAACCCAGTTTATCCAGCACTCTAACAGTTAACTACAAAATATATTAACCCCTAGTTATCTTGCATTATATTTACACACACACACACACACACACACACACACACACACACACACACACACACACACACACACACACACACTACACAATTTTATATATATTATGCATATATATATATATATATATATATATATATATATATATATATATGTCGTGCCGATTAGGTAAAACTGGTCAATTAGCAAGAACTCATTTAAAATTAGGTCCTTTCTAAAATTTTCTCTTATACGTTTAAAGATATATTTTTTCATTTATGTTAATGTTAGAATTTATAATTTTGTACCAAGAGAAACTTTGAAAACCTACCTAACCTTATTACAACAAGCGCAATTTAATTTAGCCTAACCCAACTAAATATATTTTAGATACGTTAACATTAATTTAATAATAAAAAAACACAATGAAATATATTTTTTCGTTATGTTCAGAATGATTTTGGCGAAATTATTGCATACACAAATTTTCACTTGTCTTATATGGCAAGGTGAGCGTTGCTATTTAAGCCAAAATCGCAAGTTTTACCTAATCGGCACGACATATATATATATATATATATATATATATATATATATATATATATATATAAAAGACAACCACTATGAAAAAATAGAGGAATTCATAGTGGTTGTCTTGCATATTTTGATTTCACCTGTTTACTGTGATCTTTTGCATATATATATATATATATATATATATATATATATATATATATATATATATATATATATATATATATATATATATATATATATATATGCATAATTTGCAAAAAATTACTCTGTCCATTCAAGCTGCACGCTCTACATCAGAGTACGCAGTACTTCTGGCTGTATGTCGAATGTTTTACGTAGTTGCATCGTGCGCAGGTTCCAATCCTGTTGTAGACTAAGAGATAATGTTTATTTTATATACAGGGTATTTTGCCAAAAAAAATTGATAGCAACATTTGTTTACATACCTCTACCATTCATATTAGTAAGCAAAGTTCTACCCAAGATATGTTCTCTTTATTATGTAATAATATCCTGAATTATACTCGACATAATCGGAAATGAGGCAGATGGAATAGTGTGACCTGGAATATGTAAATGGAAAGAAAAGGGGCGGGTAGAAAATGGAAGGTAGAGGAAGAAATGTAGGAGAGACAGAAGGATGGGCAGAGGGGAAAAGGTTAAGAAAGAGGAGTCGGGAAGAACGTAGCGTCGTAAACAAAATTGTGGAAATTCTTGCATGTCTCTCAGAGTAGATTAATGACGGTAACGCTGAGAGGAGACTGGCTGAGAGGGGAAATAGAGAGGGTTTACGGGTAATGAAGGAGAGGGAGGAGTAATGGAGGAGAGGGAGGGATAATGGAAGAGGTGTAATGCGGAAAAGGAAGCAGGGGAGAATTGAAAAAGTAGTGTAATAGAAGAGAGTGCAGTAATGGAAGAGAGAGAGAAAGGTACTAGAAGAAAGGGAGGAAATGTAATGGAGGAGATAAGAGTAGGGAGAAAAGGCGATGTAACCGATGGAAGAGAGGTGATGTAACAGGTACAAGAGAAGGTGGAGAGGAGGTGAGAGTGTAAACGTGAGGCAGTGAGAATAAAGAACGTAAATATGAAGATAAACTGATGAAGGGTTTAGGCCTGGGAGAAAAAAGAGAATAAGCATGAGTGGAGGAGGGAAGAGAGACTGTGAACATGATAGTAGAGAAAATAAAAATTGGAATTGGGTTAGGGAAGAGGATGAAAGAGAATGAGAGGTAAGGGACAAAATATTTTACAGAATTGAGTACCAGGAGAAAGATAGAGGTGGACGGAGAGGGAACGATGGATGTGAAGAATATAAATGAGATGAGGTAGGTAGCAAGGGAGGGAGAGGAGAGAGAGAGAGAGAGAGAGAGAGAGAGAGAGAGAGAGAGAGAGAGAGAGAGAGAGACAGACAGACAGACAGACAGACAGCAGGTAAGTGAAAGAAACAATAAAAAGAACAGGAAATAAAAATGGCTGTGATGTGAACCCAAAACCCAAAAGAATAAATAAATAATTGCGTAAAGTTCGATCGAATAACACTAATGATAAACAGATTTTTTTTCTGGATAACAAATTATTAAAACCATTACTTCGGTCAGTTATGATCTGATCCAACTTCTTGATGTGCGAATAAATACTTATACTCTCCATGTCCTTAATATATCGCAAATCTGCTTTTGCTTACCTTGGTGGATGTTCATTGAAGAGGATTTAAATCCTTTTGGTTCATCGTTTAGAGGATTAGTTAATTGGGATTAAAACCTGTCGACACACGCGGGTAATTAAGGCTTCATATCACCTTGAAGCTCTAAACTGAGCGAAACGTTGTATCAATAAAAACTTGTTCAGCGATGTACCTCGCCTTCCCTGACGGCAATGCCATTTGAGATCTACAAAATAGAGGCATTGGAAACGCTCTATACGGTTAGAGCGGCAGATGTGGTAGAGGCAACGAATCTTGCAATCACGAAATGACGAAGCAATGTCAAGTTTTGACATGATAAAGCTCACCTCTGAAAGAAACGATATCTAATATATACGTGCTCATTTATAGTAATAGTTAGGTCAGTACACACATGCTGCACTAGTAACTTCAATTGAGTCCCTTCTGTCTATCCTCTGCTGTTTGTCAAGGAAGAGTACAACTCATGGAGTACACACACGTCACACGAGTAAAAAACAGAGTACATCTCACTGAGTATATACACGTCACACCGAGTACATCCCAGTGAATACACACACACACACACACACACACACACCAGACTAACATGAGATGAGTGAATGCAACTCAGTATAACTCAGTAACTACAACGTAATGAGTACAGCTCGATAAATACAATTTAGTGAGTGCATCTCGGTAACTACACACACACACACACTAGAGTAGCAATTACTCTGTAGTCCCTCTGTATCCTCAGCTGCTCAGCGTGGTACTCTGATATTCATGTCACACTTTTAATATCATGACAGCCAGCCAGTGTGTTGCCTTCATATACACGTAGGTCATTGATCTACCTCCCCCATCCACTCTCTCTTTCTCCTCTCTCTTTCTCCTCTCTTTTTCTCCTCTCTCTTTCTCTCTCTCTCTGATAAGGTAAATATTGAGGATATAGGGTACATAAAAACTTTATATGAAAATGACTGAGTTTTTTATTAATTTCCTATAATGATTTTCACAATCCCATTCTGAATTATGTTTTGTTCAGTCGTTGGGGCATAACAATTACATTTGCTTATTTTTTTTTATTTTACGTATTTATACCTGTACCATTGCAATGGCTTCTACGAATAACAATGACAGATCTATATGCAGGCTTTAATGAGAATGTAAGCACAACAGTGTTTTCCCACCAAGGGTGAGCCTTGGTACTTAACGAGCCCTCAAAATGGAGAAGTTTGACCATGGGAGTTTGACCATGGGAGTTTGACCATGGGAGTTTGACCATGGGAGTTTGCCCATGGGAGTTTGTCCATGGGAGTTTGACCATGGGAGTTTGACCATGGGAGTTTGACCATGGGAGTTTGACCATGGGATGATTGTTGGTGCTGGACGTTGTGGTCTGAGTATCTCGGAAACTGCTGGTCTGTTAGGATTTTCACGTACATAAAGCTTTAGAGTACTCAGAGAATGGTGTGTAAAATGCAAAACATCCAGTCAGTGGCAGTTCTGTTGGCGAAAATGACTTGATAATGGGGGAGTTCAGAGGAGAACGGCCACACTGGTTCAAGCTGACGGTAAGGCGACAGTAACTCAAATAACCTCACGTTGTAACATTAATATGCAGAAGAGAAACTCTGAACGCACAACACATCGAACTTTGAAGTGTATGGGTTCACAGAAGCAGACGACCCCACCGAGTTCCACTCCTGTTTGCTAAGAACGGGAAACTGAGGCTGCAGTGTGCACAGGCTTACCTAAACTAGACAGTTGAAGATTGGAAAAACGTCGCCTGTTCTCACGAAACACTATTTCTGCTACAATTAACCAGTTATCTTAATAATTTTATGTGTATTTTTCCTTGCTGATTTAGCGGATTTTAAACCCCAGCTCTTGTATCTGCATCTTTTCTTTCTTTTCGACGTTAAATATCTTTCTCATATTTACTTTCATATCCATGAATGGCGAATATCAACTGATAGAATTTCCCTAATATTTGAAATTAATTTGCCTTCCAGTTTCTTTTCCCATTGTACGTCGTCAGCTAAGAAGGCTGTCATTTCTAGTTAGTCTCTTTTTTGGGCTTTATAGTTGCTGTATGTATGTTTATATATTGGTATGCAGAAGAGAAACTCTGAACGCACAACACATCGAACCTTGAAGTGTATGGGATTATAAATTTATGGTATTTATAGAATCATTTCTCATTTTCGAATCTATTCCTGTAGTCTGTACGCGTGTCTGTACTCACTCAACTATGATGTTCAAACCCAAGAGTTACACATCCTCATGTTCCTCTGTCTCACTCAACATTCAAGAGTTCCCTCACCAACATTTATTAATAGTGTTTAAAGACACCATTACCTCTCCAAACATGTATTTCGTAAGTTATAAAAAAATATATAAAACTGCGAAATATCGAGAGAAAAATATATTTGTATCTTTATACAAAATTTTGCAAAGCTTTCTTTCCTCAAAAATAGCACAATCTGGTGCGATATTCTTCTTTTTATCTCCAACGTAGAAACGAAAATGGGATGTTTCTTCCCCCAATTCTTTTGATCAATCCCTGTTGAGCAATATATATATATATATATATATATATATATATATATATATATATATATATATATATATATTGCTCAACAGGGATTGATAAAAAGAATTGGGGAAAGAGAGAGAGAGAGAGAGTGAGCAAGAGTAAGCAAGCAAGAGTAAGAGGCAAGAAGGAAGGGGGAAGCAACACTCCATAATCTGCTGTGTCAACAGCCAGGTCGCGGTCGGGTCTGGGTTGTGTAAATGAACCACTGGGCAGAATCGAGATATTAGAGGTTAAGTCTATCTGCCCCGTCTCTCCATATCTGCTGCCTCGCGTCAAAAAGTAAATAAGACACTTCCAGAACGGCTTTAAATTAAAAAGAAAAGGTATGTCAACAACAAGCTTCCAAGTAGGTGTTTAAAAACAATAAAAAAAAACAAAGATTTATGAATAACCCAATTCCAATCAGCTTTAAATTAAAATTAAAACATTGCTCTATCATTCTTTTCCACCCTAGTTCATTTGTTTTCGATGCATTTGGGTAAATATCCAGTCAATCCGTTAATAAAAGCATTGCTCAATGTCCCGTTCATCAATTTCGAATTCCGTCATATAAGTCCCTCCGCAATTGAATTATCCGTTGAAAAATACTTTTTTTTACTGAAAATCCTTCATGGGTGCCTATGAAATGGACCCTGGAATTATTTTTTAGGCCATAGATCAAGGGAGAGTCCCCCTATTTTTCAAAAGTATAAAATATATATGAATATCAGTGTCACTGTGGATGATATGTGCGTCAATCGTTCAGTCAGGTTGAATACCGATGGGGCTGGCCTGTAACTGGATGGTTGAGGTAGGCCCTCTTAAAAATAATTATGTAATGGAGCAACATGAATCAAATGGAATGGTTGGATTTCGTTCCAATGATGTGAAGGATGCCAAGAGTGCACACTACTAAGGCACTGACATTTTTAAGAGATTTGGAAGGCATTTTTAGTGTCAACTCCAGCGTATCGTGGTCAAACGGGGTCAAACCAACGTCGCTCCGTCACAATTTGTGTTTTTTACAACAATGTAAAAGCTTCAGCTTGCTTAGAAAGGGGCGAATAGGAATGAAGTAAATCTCTGATGACAGAATAAAAACATCGCCTAGACTTTATCTAGGCACCGTTTCGCTCATAAGTGACCTTCAAGTTATGACATAAAAACCTTAACTTTAAGCGAAACGTTGCACAAATAAAGGGATACTTTGTTATGTGTGTTTGTTTTGCCTGTCGCCAACATCATGGCATTCAAACCAAATATACGGGAATTGAAGGATCGTGACGATCATTCTACACGGTGATGGAAGCCAGTTATGGGGCTTCTAAGGTTTCATTCTTCTGTACTCCCAATTGCTTTCAACACAAATAGGTGAGTACAAATAGGTGAGTACACACACACACACACACACACACACACACACGCACACACGCACACACACGCACGGGGAATGTGCGTGCGTGCACATGCCCCGTGCGAAGTGTAAAATACTTCGACAAGTTAGACAGGGACAGGAAGTTCCAGATATGGGTCACACCAACAAGGGGTCACAATTGGAAGTTAGACACAGATGAGTCACAGGGATGTTAGGAATTACTTCTTCAGTCATAGAATTGTCAAGAAGGGGAATAGTCTGGAAAGTGATGTAGTGGAGGAAGGATCAATACACAGGTTTAAGAAGAGGTATGATAAAGCTCATGGAGCAGGGAGAGAGGGACCTAGTAGCGACCAGTGAAGAGCCTGGGCTACGAGCTATGACTCGACCCCTGCAACCAGAATCAAGTGTGTACAAGTAGGTGAGTACCCGCACGCACACAATGCCAACTCTTCCAATTCTACGAGATATAGCCCACCATCCCGGAAACCCTGTGAAGAGACTAGTGGCGTTGAGATAGTGGACTACATCGACGTACAAGTATCCATCCCGCTCCTTCACTCCTCCCTCTTAATTCTGACTAAATTCTCTTATCAGTTTGATTGCCTCAACTCTGTTTAAACTCTGATAGGCTCAACTTCTGAGCTATGATAAGTCTCAACGCTGTCTCAGTTCTGACAAGCTTCACTCTCTCTGAGCCCTGATAGGCTCCACTCTGAACTCTGATCGGTTCCAGTGTCAAATCTGATTTTCTCATTTGTCACTTTGGCCCTTCTAGATGTCAGCAAGAATATATCAGTTGATATTTGGAAATAATCAGTTTTAATCTATTTCTTTCTCGTTTTTATTTATAGAATTTCACATTTATTGGCATAAAAACGGTATTTAGGAAAGTCAATGAACCGGTTCTCTAGTGACATATTACATGTTTTGCTGTTTAACAGAAGACGTTATGTAACATGACGTATTGATACTCGTTCGTTGTCTGTTGAACATTGTTTTTCTACAATTTCAACGTCATTGTAAGTACTTCAAGACTTATAGTAATTCAAAGAGAGAGATTCTCAATTCTATTCATGGTAAAATTACAGTTTTCTCAGATTGCTGTTATTTCTGTAGGCCTCACATAAAATATCCTAAACTCTAATTTCTCTTTTCTTATAGCTAATAAACAGTATTTCTACATAACTGCTATTATACATGGGAAGGCGCAACCCCGTGCGAATCATACAGCTCCTGGCGAATGAGGAATTGGGTGTGGCCCAATCAAAAGCCCATCGCCAGTATCAAGACTATATATTCAGAGAACAGAATTATTCTTATTGTAGAAATACACATTTGCTTTTAATCAATACCTTACACTGCTGTCTTACACAAACAAAGTTAAAAATACTTTGAAGTTGGTAAAAAGTTACGGCACCAATACCTAAAACTTTTCCAAGAGTTTGACTTCCTGCAGAATGTATTAATCTTAATCGAAACTTAAGTTGTTGTTTTTTGGAATAATTGATGTATCTCTGATGTGTTTTTAATGGATCTTGGCTGAGAATGAGCAGAGTTCTTCAGCACGTACAGGAGAAGCTGCTTGAATTTTGGCTTGATATACCGTAGGGTGAGCTTTATCCGGTCAAATGATTTGAAGACGCTCTATTTAGGACTTTATAATAAAGAGCTATTTAGATCGAAATGTTTGTATTTTTTTTTTTTTCACAGAGTCGTATTTGCCATTTATCGATTTTTTTTTTTTATCTTACGTGCGGACTCACCGAGCTTCTGTTCATGTTACCTAATCTCAAAATAGCCACATTATTGTTTACAGTGTCTTGAGTCCTCTCTTAATTATCCTACAAATTGCGTAAGGAGAAAGAGAGGCCTGGTCAAAGACTGGGCCGCGGGGGCGTTGACCCCCGGAACACCCTCCAAGTAGGAAGACCTTTTCTCGTTATAGCTAATTTTTCCTACTTTCCACCCTGAGACTGACAAAGTATTTCGTGAAGTTTCTATAATAAAACGTGCCATTTTGCTCTTTGTGTTTATCTGTTCAACAGTCTGTCTCCTAAAATTCCTCTGAATATCTTATACCTCCCGCAATCCTTCTATTTTCTTTCTTTTAACGGTCTTACGGAACTGTACCCCTCACCCTCTACCCTCAGTTTACACGACTCAGCTGCATGAATTAGCTATCTGCAAGTCTGTGTCATATGAGCGTTGATTATTGGGTGGTAGAGCTTCGTTAATAGGTCTGACATGTTGTGTACGACTCACTAAAATATTCATGATAAAGCATTCCGAAGACCTCTGTGATTTATTAGCCTCTCATAAAGTTTCTGTCCCCCTTTGACTTTCATATAGGTGTCATATTAACTGTTTCTATCAGTAGTTACAAAAAAAAAGGACAATGCTCGTTGTGTCCACTCTTCATTATTTTTTTGCATTAGATTTTTTTGTCCCCTAAGGATGTAACCCAAAACAGTTGTTTGGCAGTTTGGCGCACATATACTGGTAGGTGAAGAGGGGCAGCAGGGGTAAGAAAGGATTATCCAATACGTCTCATTCGGTTAAGGATATAAGTAAGGATCATTTAAGTGGTATTTAGGCTGATGCAGCAGAGCCACAGGAGGCCTATGTGATTTGTTTTCGTTGAAATTTCAGAATTAACTAACATTTTTAATAAAAATTATGAATTATTTGTGAATTGCCTCAGGCACGGTATTGTTGCTTATATTCATGATTTGTTGTAGGTTTATATCAAGGGGCTTGAACGGTTATATTGTATCTATTGTGTGTGTATTCATCTAGCAACTTTCACTACGTTGTTTTGAAGTCTACCTCCACCACTGTGTGTGTGTGTGCACTCTCCTAGCTGTACTCACCTAGTTGTTGTTGCAGGGGTCGAGTCACAGCTCCTGGCCCCACCTCTGGTCACTCTCCCTGCGCTATGAGCTTCATCATACCTCTTCTTGTGTGTGTGTGTGTGTGTGTGTGTGTGTGTGTGTGTGTGTGTCTGTGTGCGTGTGTGTGTGTATTTACTATATATAAACTGAAGCAATTCCGTGTCAAGATTTCTCCAATGTCTATGCGTTCGTTTTTGTGTCTATCGTTCTGTCTTCCTGTCTGTCACTGTCTCTCTCCTCTTCCTCCTCCTCTTGCATTAGCAACACCGTAAACATAAAATGTAACAGGCAAGAAAGCACCACAACACTGATTAAAGGAGAGTATTTGAGGATCTTACAACGTTTTGGTCCACAAGTTTGGCCATTAACGCGATAATCTGCGAAGCTGGGACAAAACGTTTTCTCTCTCAACCTTTTACCTACACGACACACACTTGCGCTCTCTCTCTCTCTCTCTCTCTCTCTCTCTCTCTCTCTCTGAAACGATACTCTTCAGTGCATTATTTTTCTTAGGAATGTTTCTCGCATTAAAGGTTATACATACATCCTCGCGCAGACAGTATTTGTATGGACCACCTCTATATTAAACACTTTTCACATACAACGTTTTCGAAATTGACGCCCTGGTCATGGTCCAGGCAGCGGGGGCGTTGACCACCGAAGCCCTGTCTAGGTATACACTCTCCAGGTATACATTTTCCAGGTGTACACTCTCCAGGTATACACTCTCCAGGTGTACACTCTCCAGATGTACACTCTCCAGGTATACACTCTCCAGGTATACACTCTAGGTATACACTCTCCAGGTATATGTCGTATCAGTATCATATGTACACTTGTGTAGTGTACCAGCATTCAGCATTCATCCCACTTATACAGCTGGTCCCAAGACCCACACAACATATACACTCTCCAGGTATACACTCTAGGTATACACTCTCCAGGTGTACACTCTCCAGGTGTACTCTCTCAGTGTACACTCTCCAGGTGTACACTCTCCAGGTATACACTCTCTAGGTATACACTCTCCAGGTGTACACTCTCCAGGTGTACACTCTCCAGATGTACACTCTCCAGGTGTACACTCTCCAGGTGTACACTCTCCAGGTGTACACTCTCCAGGTGTACACTCTCCAGGTGTACACTCTCCAGGTATACACTCTCCAGGTGTACACTCTCCAGGTGTACACTCTCAGTGTACACTCTCCAGGTGTACACTCTCCAGGTGTACACTCTCAGGTTACACTCTCCAGGTGTACACTCTCCAGGTGTACACTCTCCAGGTGTACACTCTCCAGGTGTACACTCTCCAGGTGTACACTCTCCAGGTGTACACTCTCCAGGTGTACACTCTCCAGGTGTACACTCTCCAGGTGTACACTCTCCAGGTGTACACTCTCCAGGTGTACACTCTCCAGGTGTACACTCTCCAGGTGTACACTCTCCAGGTGTACACTCTCCAGGTGTACACTCTCCAGGTGTACACTCTCCAGGTGTACACTCTCCAGGTGTACACTCTCCAGGTTACACTCTCCAGGTTACACTCTCCAGGTTACACTCTCCAGGTGTACACTCTCCAGGTGTACACTCTCCAGGTGTACACTCTCCAGGTATACACTCTCCAGGTGTACACTCTCCAGGTATACACTCTCCAGGTATACACTCTCCAGGTGTACACTCTCCAGGTATACACTCCATCAAAACTTTATTCAGGTGGTCCTTTATTTTTTTCCTTCCGCCCCGATCAACCTCTCAAGGAGCTCTTGATCCGAGGGAACTGATTATGTTCTCTCCTCGAGACGATATCCCGATTGCCTGTTTTCCCAGGCGTTGGGAGACCCCCTACGGGTTTAGCAATGATGATAGTCCTTTTATTTATTGATTTCCAAGAGGAACGTTGCCAAAGAGGTGATTTTACGAAAAGAATATTTAATAGAGCTGGAATTAGCAATAAATTTACAGCCTATGCAATGTTTAAAGGAAAAATGAATATTTATTTAATACACGAGGACGCACTAGACCCGTATGTTAATGGAAGGTTTGATGAAGAGAGAGAGAGAGAGAGAGAGAGAGAGAGAGAGAGAGAGAGAGAGAGAAAACTTCAACGCCATCAATTCTCCCCCACAATAAAATCTGAACGTTTCTCCATAAAGTACTAAAGACATAAAGTACTAGGCCTGGTCTCAGGCCTAGATCTAGGCCTAGGTTCAGGTCAGAGACCTGGTTTCAGACCGAGTCGCGGGGGCGTTGACCCCCGAAACCCTCTCCAGGTAAATTCCAGGACACGCCTAAACCTACCTTTATTTACACAGCGTTTCGCTCGCAGGTAAACTTGAAAAACCTCTCAAGGCCTGGTGGAGGCTCGATCCTTTGACTAGTCACAGTGTCGGTAATATTAACAGAGGTCAATTGTAATTTATATCTCCATTCATTATATAAATTTGTTGCTTTATTGTCAGTAAGTAATAATGTTTTCTTGTGCTCTTATCTTAACGTTTTTATTTGTGTTTTCAGGTTTCCTAATGGTTTTCTTTTTTCATATTTCTTGGTAATTTATTGTCTTTATTTTTCTTGATGTTTCATTGTGTTTCCATTTTGTTAATTTTTTTTTTGTTCTTCATCGATAGTTTCATTATGTTCTCAACTTCTTTTATGTCTTATTATGTTCTCATCTTTGATTGTTTCATTATATGATTCGGTTTCATTAAGTGATTTTTATAATTTGATTTATTTCATAATTTTCCCATATAATTAGCTGTAATTTCTGTCTTCATCATTCTCCTTTATGCTTCTTTCATCCATCTCTAATTTGGTTCTAAATTATCCTCATCTGAATCTGCTTTTCATAATTTATTTCCATACGGTGTATTCTTCATTATCTTCCTTTCTCTCTCTCTCTCTCTCTCTCTCTCTCCCTTCGACATAATTTGTCTGAGTCTGCACATTCCCTCCATCTTTCTCTCTCTCTATTCCGCTCTTCCCCTACCTCCTTTAACTTCATTATCATTCCTCTCCCCTGTTCTCTCCTCATTATGACTTTCCATAACATCTTCATTTTCCATGCTTCCCCTCATCCTCCCTGACCCACCCCAAGTATAGAAATTCTAATTTGTGAAATTCTCTGCTTCCAGTCTCCTCTCGCTATCAATCTCTCTCTCTCTCTCTCTCTCTCTCTCTCTCTCTCTCTCTCTCTCTCTCTCTCTCTCTCTCTCTCTCTCTCTCTCTCTCTCTCTCTCTCTCTCTCTCTCTCTCTCTCTCTCTCTTCCTTATTTACGGTTTTACACGGTTAGGTTAAGAGTTCCTAACTTTATTTATAAGCTTAGAGCTGTTACCTACATCAGCTCATTTGAAAGGGGTTGGATTTGAGTGGGAATTGCACATGAGTAAATAAAATTATCAAAGCTTATTTCTTGGGTAGCATTGAAAATTAGGTTGAACAAATATTATGTTAGTGGGATGGAATGTGAAGGACTTGTCTAGTATGGGCCAACAGGCCTGCTGCAGTGTTCCTCCTTTCTTATGTTTTTTATGTTCTTAATTGTAAACAGGATGAAGTTTAAGACATCTGTGGGCCAGCGATTTCATTCGGTAATCTGACTTTATTTCGTTGATGTCATATTGTATGAACATGTTCCAGACTCGAGTCATCTTAGGAATAAATGATCTCAGATGAAGCGATGTTCTGCAGAAGGGTACAGAGTGTAGTTGCTGTTTGCTGCCCGTCTTGTTGTGTAGAAGTTCGGTTTTTCACTGTCTACGTAGTTGAGTCAAGTGTGGTTGGTACCTTGACAATATTGGCCTTGTCCATTACAGTAAATCCATCCAAATTCCTCCAATATTTAAGGCTCCTCTGAAATGACAGATCTGTCCAGGCGATTGATGAATCGTCTTGCAATGTTCTCTATTCCGTCAAGAAGTCATATATAAAACGGGATGGGGGAGGGAGGCAATCCAAGAAAGTGGAGCATACTAAAGATGTGAGCGTATTTGTGCCCCATTAAGAATTCTGCAGCCTCTGCTGTCAAGCTGATGCGAGATACGTTTTAGTACGGTAAGCTTTTTGGCAGCCCTGTTTGCAAGATTTACAGCGTGGTTCTTCATCATCGGGTTCTAATACTCTCGTATATTCTTACCACTGCTCCATCATGGTGCCTGGAGACCATAATTTGTGTTTTCTCAGGAGCAAATGTGACCTATCATTATTTTCCCAAGTCTGTTATAGCTGTAAGTTGGTAATTGATGTAACTTAGAGCAGATGGCATATCCTCTCTTGGACAAGTAAATCTCTCTCCTCTCATTCTCTACCCCATTCCTCCCTCCCTCCCACTACTGCCGTCATCACAGTCTATCGCTCCCTAATTTTGAGTTTTATTCTATATCGGAAGTTTTTGTTTATGTCTAATTTCTTCTTTGTGCTTTCTGCTTCCTCTTTTACTAGAGTGGATGAGTGGGTGAGTGATTGGGTGAGTGAGTGATTGGGTGAGTGAGTGATTGGGTGAGTGAGTGAATAGGTGAGTGAGTGAATGGGTGAGTGAGTGAATGGGTGAGTGAGTGAATGGGTGAGTGAGTGATTGGGTGAGTGAGTGAATGGGTGGGTGAGTGAATGGGTGGGTGAGTGGGTGAGTGAGTGGGTGAGTGAGTGAGTGGGTAAGTGAGTGGGTGAGTGAGTGAGTGAATGGGTGAGTGAGTGAATGGGTGAGTGAATGGGTGAGTGAATGGGTGGGTGAGTGAATGGGTGAGTGAGTGAATGGGTGAGTGAATGGGTGAGTGAATGGGTGAGTGAATAAGTGAGTGAATGAATGGGTGAGTGAATGGGTGAGTGAGTGAATGGGTGAGTGAGTGAATGGGTGAGTGAGTGAATGGGTGAGTGAGTGAATGGGTGAGTGAGTGAATGGGTGAGTGAGTGAATGGGTGAGTGAGTGAATGGGTGAGTGAGTGAATGGGTGAATGAGTGAATGGGTGGGTGAGTGAGTGGGTGAGTGAGTGAGTGAGTGGGTGAGTGAGTGAGTGGGTGAGTGAGTGGGTGAGTGAGTGGGTGAGTGAGTGGGTGAGTGAGTGGGTGAGTGAGTGGGTGAGTGAGTGGGTGAGTGAGTGGGTGAGTGAGTGGGTGAGTGAGTGGGTGAGTGAGTGGGTGAGTGAGTGGGTGAGTGAGTGGGTGAGTGAGTGAATGGGTGAGTGAGTGAATGGGTGAGTGAGTGAATGGGTGAGTGAGTGAATGGGTGAGTGAGTGAATGGGTGAGTGAATGGGTGGGTGAGTGAATGGGTGAGTGAGTGAATGGGTGAGTGAGTGAATGGGTGAGTGAGTGAATGGGTGAGTGAGTGAATGGGTGAGTGAGTGAATGGGTGAGTGAGTGAATGGGTGAGTGAGTGAATGGGTGAGTGAGTTAATGGGTGAGTGAGTGAATGGGTGTGTGAATGGGTGAGTGAGTGAATGGGTGAGTGAATAGGTGGGTGAGTGAATGGGTGAGTGAGGGGGTGAGTGAGGGGGTGAGTGAGAGGGTGAGTGAGAGGGTGAGTGAGAGGGTGAGTGAGTGGGTGATTGGGTGAGGGAGGGAGGGAGAGAGTGAGTGGGTGAGTGGGTGAGTGAGTGGGTCAGTGATTGAATAGGTGAGTGAGTGAATGGGTGAGTGAGTGAATAGGTGAGTGAGTGAATGGGTGAGTGAGTGAATGGGTGAGTGAATGGATGAGTGAGTGAATGGATGAGTGAGTGAATGGGTGAGTGAGTGAATGAGTGAGTGAATTGGTGAGTGAGTGAATTGGTGAGTGAGTGAATGGGTGAATGAATGGGTGAGTGAATGGGTGAGTGAGTGAGTGGGTGGGTGAGTGAGTGGGTGAGTGAGAGGGTGAGTGAGAGGGTGAGTGAGAGGGTGAGTGAGAGGGTGAGTGAGAGGGTGAGTGAGAGGGTGAGTGAGAGGGTGAGTGGGTGAGTGAGTGGGTGATTGGGTGAGGGATGAAGGGAGTGAGTGAGTGAGTGTGTATGTATGTGTGTGTGTGTGTGTGTGTGTGTGTGTGTATGTGTGCGCGTCAGTATGTCTGGCAGTAAGTCTCTAGCCAATACACCATCTTTCCCAGAACCCACTGAATAACTCTCTGTGTCATCCTCCAACTTTGAAGATTTTTGGGGGGTATCTCCGTTTCTCGAGATCATTTATGTAAATTATAAAAAGGATTTGGCCGAGGACCGCCTCCCTGAGGGACTCCACTTGTTAAGTTCAATCATTCAGATACGTCCCCATTCAAACGCACTCGATGTTTCCTCTCAGTGAGCCAGCCACTCATAGAGACCTGAAGTTTGTCTCCAATATCAGACGACCTTATTTTCTCCACCAATCTTTTACATGGTATTTATTGAAGACCTTTTTGGAAATCAAGATTTATAAATCACGGAATTTTTATTCAGTCTAGGTTACATGTGTGTATATGAATATTAACACGAAGTTCGTAAATTGTGATTGTTTACTAATAAATCCTCGTAAATTTTGTTATATTTATATATTGTCTCTCTCTGAGAGAGAGAGAGAGAGAGAGAGAGAGAGAGAGAGAGAGAGAGAGAGAGAGAGAGAGAGAAATCTCGGTGAAAGTGACAGATGTCGTATTGTAACATCAGCAGCTGAGACAAATACAATTCCCGTAAATAACGAGTAGTCACAAAAATGGTAGCGTCTGTTACAACCTTGTCATAGAGGTGCTAAAAAATAAAGTTATCCATGTAAAACTGGTCAGTTAGCAAGATATATATTTTTTCATTTATAT
>WNWK01000768.1:360000-382500 GCA_009830355.1 Cherax destructor
ACTAAAACAAGTCTTATAAGTCGCGTCTTATAAGCGCGAAATACGGTAATTTCATTTATGACATTTGAGCACCTCCCTACTTGACAAGTTTACTTAATTTTGTATATTGTTTCGTCATGTTCCAGTGATGAATCTTGAAGATGGTGGTCGATTCGTCACGGTAAAGTTGATCGCCCTTTAGCAGATATCCTTATAAGTTTGGAAGGATTTCCCACTTACTATGAATTATATTTCTTCAAACTCACTTCTCTTTACATCTGAGTTATTTTAATTACATTGATGGGATAGGGGTAAACACATATGAGTCGTATAGCACCTAGGGTTAAACGAAACCGTAATCGGATTTTGTCCAGGAGATGGGTAGTTCCAAATCATAGGGTGAAGAGCCCTTCACAGGTACGAGGATTCTCCTCCACCGAGAGGATTTACTTATGTTTGCCTCTGATAAGGGTGAGAGCAAACTTTTCTTCCTTCATCTTGAGAACAGCAAGGTAACGCGGCCTGGTTATGCTGCCGCTAACGGGGCCTTCAAAAACCCTCTTCCCGTTATTTCAATTTACTGCGTACCAAATGGCGCACGCAATAGTGCTACTTGTCCGTAATTGTGCCATTAGTAAGGGGCCAATGATGGTGTTAGTGTGGTATATGAACTATCGGAACGGGGCCAAGAATGTCGCCACGATACATTACTAAGAGCAACGATGTGGGCATGGGAGGAGGAGGAGGAGCAGTAGGAAAATGAGATAGGGGAAAGCGGAAAATGAGAAAGTAGTGGTGGAGGAGGAGCAGGAGAGAGAGAAAGAGAGATTCCTTATCTAGTTTGCTGGTGTGTGACCTGAAAACCCTTTCTTTAGAGATAAATGTTATCAATGATAAAGATTGCTATGTTGCATGTGTTTCTCTATATACTTGGTGGCAATAGCACCTTCAACAGCTAATACATGTAATATTCTACTTTTAGCATTAAAGTCAATTTGGCAGCTGATAATGAAAACACTTTGGAATCAGTTATGAAGAACATAATCTGAAAATATGATAGACGTAGAGTAGAAAGGATAAAAGGAAGCTTTATTTTATGTCAATAAAGTGGTGGAATGCCAAACTAAATTAAGAGGGGAATTAATGCACTACAGCCACACACAGATATTTGGAATGTTTACATTCTCGCAGTAATGAGGGAGATGTTTGCGTAAACACAAGGAAACATTCAGATATTTCTGCATATTCCCCCTCACAGGAAGTTTCACAATAGTGTAAACGGAAATTTTTATTTTACTCAAATTTTCCATCCCGTGCTCGTTACCCAGGGTTGTTTGGAGACTAAATAGTAGGCATCGAATCTGTTATACTATATTAAACTAATTACCACCTTCTTGCTGACATCCTCTCACGGCAATTAATTACAACAACAATGGATCAAAGTGTAAATTATGTATTGCTCAGAGGCTTTCAGGCTGTTTGATGACTGTTGAGTGAACTAGGGGATAAGTTAGAGGCTAGTAGGTTCGTGTTCTGCATGTCTTTTGGGCGACCTCTGAACGTAATCGATTTTTCTACAAATTTGTTACGTAGATACTTTGTATGATGTGAAGCCAGGGAGTATGTGTCTCCATTATTTAGACAACTTTGATTTTTATCTCTTTAAATATGGACCGCTCCAGAAAATACGTATTATATATATATATGTATATAATATATGGTGTCCTCCCTCTCTTCCCTTCGTGTAAAGTATCTTCGTAAAAGATTTGTAGTTCTTTTTTTTTTAATCCAATATAAAACTCTAGCAGCAATGCCGATTTCCTTTGATTCTTCGAAAATTATTGAATGTGTATATCTGTGTATATATATTATATGTGTGTGTGTTTAAGGGACCATGGGTTGGTTCAGCATCTCCGACCGCACCTCCATGAGCCTTTCGGGAGCCCTAGTAAAAACATTGGGCTAGAACCTGAAGGAAAAGCCGCTCTCGCGAACCTCAGTTATAAGGCAAGACCGGGAAGCAGTCGTAAAGGTAAATAAGAATCTGAAACTTAATACCAAATCCCCTCTCATCTTACACTGGGATCCGAAGCTTCTCCCCGATGAGTGCAAGAAGGTTGACAAGGTTGCCAGCCTGGTTACCGGAAGTAACTAAGAAATCTTTGGCTTGATCAAAATCGACAGTGCGCGCGTGAACCAATCGAATGCTTGCATTGCCGTTCTTAAGGAATGAAACCTCACGGGTCAAGAGCATTTCAACACTGGTTTGTTTTGGGAAACTGACAAGAAAAAAACAGCCTCCTATCAGTTGTGAGAGTTTGTGGAATGATTGTCGTCAACATGTCATGGAAGTAGTACTTTTATGTCTTCAAGGAATGTAGACCGTACGAAGACCCACATATCCCCTTGTCGGAGCGGTTTAGAGTGGGATTCAATTGATGGATTCAACTGGAGGACAACAACTGATGAATATCTAGTGGAAGAGTTCTCTGGTCATCCAGATTTATATAAAAAAAAGGTATTGGAGGGCCTGAAGGTGGGTCATTTCGAAGGATCACCACAGGGACGACTACAAACACCATCTGGTTCTGTCGTACATTTCTTCGGGGAGATTCTAATGGGAATCATAAACATCAGGGCACTTGGAGCCTTCCATTAAGGCAGATGGAGGGCAAAGGCCATTTATCCTCTTAAAAGCTTCATTTACAGTAACCACTTTTCCCTCTCTGTTAATGAATTGCATACGATGCCTCTTCATTTCTTTCTTCTATATCACATACCGGCATCACACAACTTATGCCCCCCAAAAATACTTCGACTTCATGAAGGATCTTGAAAGTGGGGTTTCGAATAGTCACTTGACGAACACTGCACTCCAAACCTTTAAATACCACCTGTGGTATGTATCCCAAGAATGGGTTGGTCTTATGATTTTTCGGTGACCCAGCATGTAGAAGGAGGCTGCTATTATGTACTCAGGTGTAGCTACGGCCTACACTGCCGTAATGCGATAACCACTTAGGAACGAGCATAAAGACAGTAGAAAATAAATTAAAATATTTCCTTCATCAAAAATAAGCAGGAATTTATACATACATATAGTCTATGTACAGTATTTACAGCTGCAAAAGCAAGCACAAGACACGGTAAACCGTGACGACCAGCTGGGAAGGCAAGTCTGCCAAAATTGTTTCACAAGTGTATCACATCGCTTCACAGCTTTGGCGGAATTCCTTATGATTGGTTAGTTGAACCAAGGTACGGATATAACCGACAGGGGCCCTGATCTTTAAACCCTTAGCACCTGGTTCACTACCCCGGAGGCATGCCTATATGAGTGTGTGACATACGCTGAATAAAAGGTAACATAATCTTAGCATGCCACAGCTGTATAGGTGGAGATTCTCGCAGAGAGCGGAAGGGACTGAAGAGGCTTGATGACAAAAGATGCTCTTCTCAAAAAGACTTCACGACTTCTTGACAGCCAAAACCTGGGACATCTTCAACCTAATTCTCCCAAATGGACGTTAGCAGTCTGTAACTTAGCATAATCTTGTGGCACCCATTTGGCTCCAGTCTTGCGCATTTGCAAGTCTTGTCATAAAATTCGAATTGCAGCCCGCTTCCATTTGCACGGACGAGTCAGTAGTCATGATTGAGCAATACATGCAAGATGACAGTTGGCGTGCAACACAATTAGCAGAACATGCAAGAATTACCGAGTCTTCCGTATTTAGAGTTTTAAGAAACGAGTTACAAATGCTCTAAGATTCCAGCCAAGTGAATGCTATATAAGATTAAAGATTACAAAGAATAGAACGATGGAAATAAAATGAGTGTTTTATGCTTATCTGTTTCCTGTGGACGTCGACACATGCTGAATTTGATGATTCTGTTTATTTTATATATGCTTTTGTATTAATATTTCGATTTTTTTCGCATTTGCAATAGTTGTATCAATAAAACATAGTTGCCGTGTCTTAAGTAATGACTTGTGTGTGTGTGCGTGTGTGTGTGTGGGTTTATATATATAATATATATATGCAAAAAGATCACAGTAAACAGGTGATGTCAAAATATGCAAGAAAACCAATATGAAAAAATAGAAGAATTCCAAGCGCTTTCGTGACTACTCACATTATCAAGGAACTATGGAATTCTTCTATATTTTCATAGTGGTTTTCTTGCATAATATATATATATATATATATATATATATATATATATATATATATATATAGTAGGTGTATGTCATTGGAAAGTGAGTTAGTGTTTCCTGACGCGGGTCTTAGTTTATTTCTCCTGTTTATGGGATAATGTATCATGAGAAGTGGTAATTCCTCAGAGAGAAGCTTCAGCTCTGCTGGAACGAAATCTTTGAAGCTCACGTAGCTAATTAAGCTTTAATGGAATATTTGACGGTGTCCTCATTGCCCTACTGAAGTCTCCTAACTCAGCCTGACGTATTTCAATACTTTGTAAGATCTCTATCCTACCTGATGGACTATGACAGGGAAACACAGTTTTTGTTTCCACTCTGTAAGTATATATAAAAGGGTAGCAACACAGTGTTAATGTATTCAATATTGCTAAATAAAACTAAAATATTTCCTTATTATTTAACCCATAAGTGAAATTTAGTTGTAATATATGATTTATTCAGAGTTAATCCATTAGTATAAGAGGATGGATATAACTGATATATACAATTATTTGTCACCTCAGCATAGAACCTTGCTGAATACTGGTATGACGGTGGTGGTGATTATGGTAGTGATGGTGGTCATGTTGATAATGGTAGTAGTTGTGGTGATAGTGCTGGCAGTGGTAATATTGATGGTTGTTGGAACTGGTGATGATAATGGTGATGGTTAAAGTGGGGATAGTGATAGTATTGATGGTAATAGTGGCGATGGTGAGAGTGATGGCTGTAGTGGTCATAGTGTATGCGTTGCTGATGTGTGCTCATCTAACGAGACATGTTTATGGAAGGGGGTAAATGCGTGGTCTATAATACCCCCTTTCCAAACCCCACAACCCCTTTCCATCCACTTTCCCCCACCGTGCTCCATCCCCACCCATTAGGGAGATGGTCGGGAGGCAGGAGAGAGCCTCGGGGTCCTGGTATATATGTCAACATCCACTCTGCGTGGCCAGCCCCATGGTACACTAACATGGTGTTACGGGAGGTATAGTGCTCATAACATCTCGTCCACGTCACCCGTTTAGGGGATTAGCTGGACGGCCCTGACATGTTGAACCCTTACCCCCTGCCAACACACACACACACACACACACTCTACAAGAGTGCAGAGTCCCTGAAAAATCCCAGCCCCCTAAATTGCCATCATTTGTTGCATATAACCCCAAATCTACTAACTCTTGTGTTTTATATATTAAAAAATCATTTCCCCATCAACTTCTCACACATAAGAAAACGGAGCACGACCCCTGCAGCCACAATAAGGTAAATACACAAACACATTAAAAAAAATATTTTGCAGTGCTATCCGGTTAAATTCCTATTTAACAAGCCAGAAGAAAGTCAATTACAATGCAGATTAATCACCCACTTAAATGAGTCGGTCGGCTATTTGGCAAAGCAATTTCGTTACTAGAAGGATAACTAACTTATCAACTTAGAGAAGAACAGATATCGCCATAGTCGATTCATCTGTAAAAATGGTTGAGCTATCCAATTAGACAATATAGAAACTAGACAGCAAATTACCATACCAACCTCTAGTTACTCGCCTTCTATCCACTGACCTCACTTCGCCAGCCGGCTAGTTGATTCATCCACCCAGCCAGCTAGTGTAGAAATAGCCCACGTTGAAGAGCAAGGATCGAGTAGAACAACGTTTCGCTCTCCTAAGAGCCTTATGGGTTCATAAAGCTTTTCATAGATAAGAAACGTTGCTCTAGTACCAGCAGGTTCTTCGGAGCTTTTCTTTTATGTTTTCAATATTTGTTGCACTCTCTAGTTTTGTCCAGCTAGATGGTTTAGTCACCCAACTAATAAGTCTATTCAGCTATCCAGGCAAGTTGGTTAGTCTGTTCAGCAACTTGGCTAGCTAGTTTATTAAGCTAACAAGGCAGCTAGTCTATTATCCCAACTAACCAGCTAGTATATTCAACAACCTAGCCAGCTAGTATATTCACACAGCCAACCAGCTAGTCAAGCCAACTAGTCTAGTCAACCACTTAGCCAACTAGTCTAGTCAACCACTTAGCCAACTAGTCTAATCAACCACTTAGCCAACTAGTCTAATCAACCACTTAGCCAACTAGTCTAATCAACCACTTAGCCAACTAGTCTAATCAACCACTTAGCCAACTAGTCTAATCAACCACTTAGCCAACTAGTCTAATCAACCACTTAGCCAACTAGTCTATTCTACCACTTAGCCAACTAGTCTATTCTACCACCTAGCCAACTAGTCCAGTATGGCAGCTAGTCTATTCAACCGTCTAGCCAGCAAGTCTAGTATGCTAGCTAGTCTATTCAACCACCTAGCCAGCTAGTTTTTTCAGGCACTCAGGCTCTGGTGCTTAAGTCCTATTATTTACGTTAATATGGTGTGGTAAATATGAAAATGCCAATTCAAAAATATCAAAATAAATTTAACCAAAAAATAAATATCAGTATCAGGGATAAAGAAATCCTATACAATACTTCAACACTTTGTATGGCTATATTTACACTATATTTCAATGGAATAAAGCTATAACCTTGAAGGAAACTGGCGAGCTGGAACCAGTTGGTTAACAGACTTGGGTAGTATGCACAAACGCTTATAGGTAAGTTAGAGTAGTAGTAGTTCGTTCGGGTCTCGAACCCCGGACCCCAGTGGTAAGAGTCGAGCCTTTCACCACTGGGCTACACTCTTGTGTATAGGTAACTTAGAGGAAACCCTTTCTCTTCACAATTGAAAAGCGATTAACTGACTCGCTAGAAAATAGAAAAAAAGTTCAGCGTTCACCATCCCACACCAGCTGTGCCATTTGACTTTGTTTTATAATACTTATAAAAATCAACCCACCCCACAAAAAAAGATACGAATGGAAAATGCTACAATTTATTTTAATGCAACATGTTATTTTATTTACATTAATTAGCATGAGTGAAAATTCCTTTTTAACGTAGTTTGTTGCATAATAAAACTATCTGTTGACAAGGCAGTATACGCCCCTGGCAAATATATAATAATGCTGTATATATTTACAATAACAAGGAGTATACACGTCGTATACCTTTGATAGGTTACAGTACACTGAAACACATCTTACAGTCAGCACATTTAGGGCTACCTAGCCATTTATTTTTTTCAGCTACCTAGCCAGGTAGGCTTTTAAGCCTCACTGCCTAGCCAGGTATTCTATAAAGCCTCACTACCGAGCCAGATAGTCTATAAAGCCTCACTACCGAGCCAGATAGTATATTAAGCCTCACTATCGAGCAGGAGAGTCTATTAAGCCTCACTACGAGCCAGATAGTCTGTTCAGCTACTCCGGCAGTTGCCTTAAATACCTAATCAAACTAGATACGGCAGCGAAGTAGTCATTAAAATCACTTACCATAGAGAGAATGCACGAACTGATTGTTTTCTCTTAGCGTTACGGAGCTTGGGTTAGCGTCTTGATGCTTTTGAAGGGCTCTTGATATATGGAATTGAAGCTGTTCTCTCTTTAGAACAAATCTGATTGCCTTCCGTTACCCAGGCTCTGAATGGTCTTTAGCGTTTTCTCTAGTATAAAAAAGAAATATCCCAAGAATATTTATATTAAATTTTGGTTTCTTTACTGATCAAATTGTATTTTAAATGGAGGGGATTGATAAAAATATGGAGAGATAGATGAAAAGGAGGAGAGATAGATGAGGGGGATAGGAAGATGGATGAGGATAAAGGAAAGGGAGAGCGAGTGTCCGAAATACTAAGAGGGAAACTCCAGAATTTGACGTAAATATTAGTCTCTCGGTCCTGTGGTATGGATCACAAATGTGGTACAACCGCTACCATTACCTTCCCACAGTCATACCCATCACCATCACACTGTTACCACATAACCAAACAATAGGGCTCAGCCCCCCCCCACACACCGCCACTATTACCGCCACACCACCACCATCACCGCTACGCTACCACTATCAATCCTACACCATCACCACTACACCACCACCATCACCGCTACACTACCACTATCAATCCTACACCATCACCACTACACCACCACCATCACCGCTACACCACTTCATAATCCCACACCATACCAACACACCACATAACCATACTATCATCATCACCACCACACCACTCCACCACTACACTACTATCATCACCACCACCACACCACTGTCACCATCACACCACTATCACCATCACGCCAACATAATGACATTGAATTTCTTAACATAAGATCAAAGTAAGCCAGCAGGATAATTAGTGTTAGGGTCATTAGTCTTCGTCACAGTTATCATTAACGCCGAGTACCAGCACTAACAACCTTGTGAAACAACCTCCTATTTTATGACTGAGTCAGAGGCAAATTTGCCATCATTTTAAAAGAGCAAATCAATGACTCAAATTCCGAAGTATTTATCTCTCTCGAATTAAAGACGGAGGATCGAGCCTAAACCATGCCATGCGCCAAATGACCCATACGGGTTTAGCACTTGAAAAAAAAATTGTGATAGGCTATTTAGAAAATTCCACAGAAAAAAAAATAAGAGTATAAAATATTTTTCTTATAAACACACACACACACACACACACACACACACACACACACACACACACACACACACACACACACACACACAATGGACATGCACACGAAGAATAAGAGTCAAGAGCAAACACTATTGTGGCCCCTTTCGTCTTGTTCACATAGGAACCTGGAGAGAGGAGTGGCAGGCGAGCACTGTGCTGGCAAACTTGTGGCCATCGATCCACAACCCTCAGCATGAAAAAGAAAAATGGGACGGCAGAGGGTAGGTAAGTGTGTGTGAGTGTGTGAGTGTGTGAGTGTGTGAGTGTGTGTGTGTGTGTGTGTGTGCGCGTGCGTGCCCGCGCATGCTCGGATGAATAACTTCAGAGCAAACTGGATAAACACAATGCATAAACAAAACGTCTTCCAAAAAAATGTTGCAAGGAAAAAAAAAATCTATTCTCTCGAGGTAGAGCGCTCGAGAGCTCGGCAATGAGTGAAAATGAAAGGAATGATAGGGAATAGGAAAGCTTATCCACAGGTGGATAGAGAGGATGATGGGAGGGAAATAGGGAAAAAAGGGGGTTGGAATGGTGGTTTGATGGGTGAGGGAGGTGGGAAGAGTGTTTTGATGGGTGAGGGAGGTGGGAAGTGTGTGTTGATGGATGAGGGGGTGGTGGCAAGGGTGTGTTGATGGGTGAGGGAGCGGTTGCAGATTGCAATGATGGGTGAGGGAGGAGGGGGACACTGACCGCAAGAATTGGTAAAGTCTCGATCCTCCGTCTTCTATTCTCGCCGCCAGGCATACCCTGTGAAGAAAATGTGAGAGATAATGAGAGAGAGAGAGAGAAACGTGAGATAGACATAAAGAAAAAGAAGGAAAAAGAATTGGAATACGTTAAAAGACTGCTGGAAGGAAGCCTCGTCAGCCTAGCGCAGACGAAGAGCAATAACTTACGCGACGGGAAAAAGGACGTGTCTGGTGCGAACTGCGTTTCGCTGTATTTCATGTGGCGCTAAAACCGTATGGGTCATTCAGCGGGGGGAAGGGGGAAGTGGCGCTGGAGGTTTGAGCCTCCGACCGCTGAGTTACGGTCCAGGTGTCTGATCGGTTTGGTTGCTAGTTGTCGCCCCATTCCTTGGGAATTAGCAAGGGAATTATCATTATTATTATAATTATTATTATTGCTATTATTATTATTGCTATTAGCATCATTGCTATTATTATTATTATTTTTTATTGGGAAGCATTAAACTCATATGAGTAATGCAACACCAGATGATAGGGAAATAAGACTCACGAAATCGTAATGACACGATTACAAATAAACTATACCACGGGAGACCGCGGGTTCGAACCCCACCCGTGGTATGGTTTGATAGGGAAATAATTTGGTTTGACTGAAGGAATGTTTCAACTGAGTCATGAAACCTCCCTTGAAGGGTAAACCGTTTTAGCAGTGTTTAAGGAGTGTGTTGAGAAGGAACAAGAATCAAGGGACGCGTGTGATGGAAACAGGTAAGGGACGCTGTAATGGAAGCAGGTAAGGGACGCGTGTGATGGAAGCAGGTAAGGGACGCTGTGATAGAAGCAGGTAAGGGACGCTGTGATGGAAGCAGGTAAGAAAACATTAAAGGAATATCAACCTACGACTTGAGGAAGGAACAAGAATTTAGGGTAGCGGGATGCGCACCTAAGGAAGAGATAAGATAAATATACGAGTGAGAAGAGCTGGCAATGATTAGTACCTGAGGTATTGAAGGTACTGAGGTATTCGTTTGAAGGTTGGACAAATAGGTGGGTGGGAATGATTGGTTTTGAGAAAGACTTGCCTTGTATGGGCCAGTAGGCCTGCTGCAGTGCTTCTCCATTCTTGTGAGAGTTTAAACAAGAGGAAGAGGACATCGTTTTATGAATAGAATCTAAGGAACGTTTAAGGCGGACGTGAAGAATGGATAAAACACTAAGAGAACATGGTAACCAAAAGGATCTAAGGGGGTTTTGAGACGAAAGTGATAAATGGAGAGGATCTTAAAAGGACACAGTGGGGATGAGTAGGGATGCAATAGAACCTAAAGGAAGTTTGGTGCATGGTGCAAGAAAAAGAACCTAAGGGAGATTTGCAACAGATGTGTTGAATGAATCGGACCCTAAGGGGTACTTGGAAATTGGGGTGGGGTAAGCAATAATACCTAAGGGGTGTGTGAGAGGGCAGACGTAGCTTGGAGAGGCTGTATATCTCTCTAGAGTCATAAGTATGCATGACGCTGCTCTAGGCCTGAACTCACAAAATACTTACACATCACCAGACGTTTTTCGACCTAAAAACTTGCGACATATCTTAAGTAACTTTATATTTTCCACGTAGTTTAAATAATTAGTAATATATGCTTGTCGTGCCTGATAAGCACAGACAGCCATTTAAGTAAACTGCTCTGAAAACCACCAAAAGTTTGATACCTCAGTCTCATTGAAAATTTCAATTTAAGCTAAATTGACTGGTGAAACCCACGGAATGGGTGAGGTTTGAAACCCATGGCGACTGAGTCGTAATACTCTAGGCCATGGGTTCAAACCCCCACACGTTCAGTGGTTTGTTTGCAATAGTGTTATTACGATTTCGTGAGTCATGGCTTGAGTAATTTGACATGAATTATTTAAGCGACTTCTTAGAGGTAGTCGAGGACTACTTCTAAAACAATTTGTAATAGAACAAACTGGGATAAATAGTGTTCTTGACTAGATTTGAACGAACAAGAAATAACTGATAAATAATCTTGAGGTCAACGAAGAACTTGGAAAAAGTGGACACGAATCAGTGTTTTTATCTCTTGGGAACACCTTAATAACGATAACATAGTCCCAGATTTTCGAGCTGTGAATTATATGGGGTTATGGGACTATTTGCCATGTGTAGACTGGAGTAATTTGACTAGGGAGTCGCCCACTAAAATCTTGTTACTGGGCGTGAGGTTGCGTTCTCTTCACACATTCAGTGTGCTGAAGAGAACTGTTACTTAATACGTCTCCAAGATACAGTCATATTATGATCAGCATAAAAGTTAGCGTAAAGGAAACTGGTGAAACGGCCTGCCTGAGAAACAACGCTGAGAAACAACACGATTCCTATCTGAGGACGAAGCAGAGAGAAACACCTACAAGACGTCGGGTTTCTGGAGTTGGTATTATGGAGTCACGTTTTCCAGATCTACACAGTTTCTTTAAATTTGTACATATACGTCTAGAATTTCAGATTATATATATATATATATATATATATATATATATATATATATACACACTAAATTCGTTGAAGATATGAACTTCAGGAAATATGTAGCATTCGTGACAGTTTAAATAATCAGAGAGACGTGGACAAGCTGTCGTAGCGGTGAGAAAAGTTAAAGATCAGCTTCGATATATATTGGTGCAAAGTAATGAATTATTTATGTAACGTTTGAGAAAAAATTATATTGAAACCCACTCTCAGAGGCAAATGAAGAGGAACACACTGGAATAGGTAAATATAATGATCTCAGATACGCTCAGCAATGTCGTGTTGGCAGGAAATCCAACATTAAACTTGCATTCGTTGTAAAAAATTTCGAACACGCAACACATGAAACATTAACACATCACGATGCTGTTGACAGATCCCACCTTGAATCTGCTATGCAACTCTGGTCTCCCATTAATACGAAAGATGATAATCTTGAAAATGTGCAAAGAAACTCTACAAAACGCATCAAGAAAATGTGTAAAGAAAGATTTACATCAGTCTGCCTTGTCTCACTCGGAGAATAAACGCTAAGTGGCCTCACATAAATCTTCAAGACGCTTAACAAATTCGAAAGTACTCAAGCATGAACATCTTTTTGAAGTTTAGAGAGACACGTGAAACAATTATATGAGACTCACTTGCAAGCAATTTCAGAGGAATAAAACTAAGGGCTTTGTCGGAGCTGTGGAGAACTAAAATAAGTTCTCATCCTTCCTTCTATCCCCGCCATTTTGAAAATTTTAATGCAAAACCAGTTAAAATTTTCATGAGTACGTTGGACAAAAAACTTTGCAAATATAGTATTCTACTAGTCACAGTGACCTGTGGTTTAGCGCTTCTTTTTTATTATAATAATAATACTAGTCACAGTCTAAGAGCTGTGCTTCCCTGCATTCTGAAGGAAGTTCTTCAAATTCACAAAATGTATGGTTGACTCCTTCCTATGTGGAGTACATTATTTTGAATTAGACTCATTAGTTGAACATATTGCTGTGGCTGGCAATGAAGTATCGTAAGTAGCTGATGAAGTTGTTTATTGTTGCAGTAGAGGTGGCTGTAAACAAAGTCTTCCATTCAGTACGAAATTTCCTATCAAATATCCATGCCCGTTTCTCTCATGCGATATTCTTTTCCCAGTTTATCCCGGCAGTGGCTTGTGGGAGAAGGGAGAGAGCCTTCTGTTTTACTATTTTTTTTTGTATCATTTAGATACTAGAAAGTAATTCCTTTGTCGAGATTGTAGCAGGTAGATTTGTTTCCCTGTAGTATAGTTGAGCTCTGCAAACTCATTAGCTATCTTCCCTTCCCATGTAGTCTTATTTCCTTGCTATCCTGCATATCGTTTCTCAGGAGTCTCCCTTCAACTTCTCTCTCATTTTCCTGCTTTTTCTAACTTTGCTTTCGTCTGCCTCTCTTTGTGTTCTGTCTCATCCTCCCTCCATATCAATGGTTCTATCTCTAATCTACAGTGGTGGCTTTCTCTCGCTTTTTCCCTCTTCAGTTTTTATCTTTCTCTTCTGTATCTCCTTCACTTCCTACTTCAAATAAAGTTTTCCTTGATTCTCTCGCCTCCACCCATCTATCCCTGTTCGTCTTTCTATTTTTTTACCTTTTTCTAACTTCATCGATCCCTTAATTCCACATTTTACCCTGTTTTCTACCCCTACCCTTCATCCCTCTTTCCTCACCTCATCTCTATACCTTTCCTCACTTGGCCTATTAATCCTCTTCTTCCCTTGCTTCCCAACCCCGCCTTTCTTCCGTCTTTACTCACATTCCCCTTCACTCCCTCATCCCCCCCCCCACCCAACTTCCTTCCTCACCTAGTAATTATCTCACATATCAAGTTGCCTCACACATAACCTGGTCATGATTATAGAGCTGACGACCCCCAAGAGCTGTGCTCGACTCTGCGCTTAAAACTGTGCGCGTGAGCACACGCGCGCACACACAGGAATCGTTCAGGACCCTGTACACCGTGTACGTTAGTCCTATATTGGAGTATGCAGCACCAGTTTGGAACCCACACCTAGCCAAGCACGTTAGGGTATTAGAGAAAGTGCAAAGGTTTGCAACAAGACTACTCCCGGAGCTAAGGGGTATGTCCTACGAGGAGAGATTAAGGAAAATTGACCTGACGACACTGGAAGACAGGAGAGATAGGTGGTATATGATAACGACATATACAATACTGAGAGGAATCGACAAGGTGGACAGACAGGATGTTCCAGAGATGGGACACAGTAACACGGGGGTCACAATTGGAAGGTGAAGACTCATTTGAATCACAGGGATGTTAGGAAATATTTCTTCAGTCACAGAGTTGTCAGTAATTGGAATAGTCTGGGAAATGATGTAGTGGAGGCAGAATCCATACATAGCTTTAAGAAGAGGTGTGATTAAGCTCATGCAGCAGGAAGAGTGACCTAGTAGCGACCAGCGAAGAGGCGGGACCAGGAGCTGTGCCTCGACCCCTGCAACCACAATTAGGTGAGCACACACACACACACACACACACACACACACACACACACACACACACACACACACACACACACACACACTGTACCTCCCTCCACGTTCACACACACTCATACGGCACAATGATAATTTGTGAAGGATTCTAGATACTTTCAGATACTTCTTTCAGACTTTGTATTGTGTTGCAAGACTTTGCCACGTCTCATATCTTGTGTTATCTCGCTTCTTCAGTAGTCAAATTGCTTGCAAAACTACGTATATCTTTGATACCTAAAACTTTTGCTGTTTATATCTTTAGTATATTTACAAAGGGGTATCATTATGTCTAGTACCTTTGTTTGGTACCTTTATCTTTACTGCGTTCATCTCCTTAAAAATTATTTAGGCAAAAATACAAATAGAATTAGCTGGTTAGTAACTAGTTCCCAGCATACAACTCTGTAAAACCTATAGGCTCTACTACCTGCCTTTCCCATGAACTTTCTCTCTGTCTATCTATCTATCTCTCCTCATCTCTCCCCCCTCTCTGCCCTTTCCTACCTTCCCTGCCCATGTCTAGCAAAAATTCAAGTCTTCAGAAATAAGTAACGATGCCCTTGAGGTGGCGTGTGTGTGGAGTTTAAGGTTGATCAGCCAAGCGAGATTGTATTCGGCCACCTGCAATAGGCGCGTCACATTATATATTTTTGCCGTTTCGCATCAGCGTCAGGAAATACTCTACACGTGTGTTAATGTAAATTTCCCATAAAATATTTTATGAATACGAAGAGATTATAATTTTTTTTTATACCTTTGTTTATTTTATATGTAAGTGTGTGTGTGGGTGAGGAATCGAGTTTTAGCTCCTGGCCCCGCTTCTCAACTAGTCGCTGGTTATATTCATTCCCTCCTACCCTCCGAGACTCTATTGTATCTGCTCTTAAAACTATGTATGTAGTCTCTCGTCATAGCTCATTAGTTTTAGCTCTGTGACGAGTCCCTTTGCAAATCTCTGCATATTTTCCAGATACATGTTTAATCAAGTGTGAGTTCCATACTGGAGCTTTCTCGCTCCAAGATGGACCTAATGTGTGTTGTATTAGTCCACGCAGAAACAACCGGAGGTATATAGAGAAAGATCGGGGTCAGAAGGATTTGAACCTACGTTTGGGGGCTATCCACGAGTGTGGTCAGAACATACAAGATGAGAATGAAATAGTTGGAGACTATGCCTGAGGCTCACTGGTGTACCCACGGGTAGGAAGAAACATGACTTGTAACCAGACTACCTAGTGTTCTGAGGCTTCTGTAGCTAAGTGGTCTAAGGCGTCAGGCAGGGAGCTAAGCTCCATTCGTGGAGTCTTCAAACGTGGGTTCGAATCCTGCTGACGGCGATCCGTGTGTCTTACATAAAGTAAATGACTACTGGGGATCCTGAAACCTGATTGTGTGTGTGTGTGATTTGTTTGAAGAGTGTGTGTGTGCGCGCAAGAACGTTTACTTGTGAGTTCCCTAAACTAAACGCCTGTAATAATATGTGACAGACACGCTGAATTTTTAGTGGCTTGAATGCCAAGAGAAATTAATAATTCTGTGGGCGTCTTGCTCGAGGTGGAAGGCATATAAATAATTTATTCTTTATATTCAGGCTCTGTAAATATATATAATGTCTCATACTTATCGCAATATTCTTTGCCTTAGCCAAATAAATTTCTAATTTGTTTACTAAATTAAAAAAATTCTCTCGACTCAATCCTTTAAATGTTCGCTTGATTCTTGCACACAGAATCGAGTTTTCGTATATTACACTTGTTGCAATCTAAATATTTCATTATTCTTGCATTTAATTGCACTCTTGTTGCATTTTATTGCGCAATCAATGCATACTTGAGATTATACCTTTGTTGCATATTATTGCGCCTTTGTTGTTTACTAAACAGCGATTCTGTTTAATTTAAATAGCGTAAGCCAAGGGTGTTAGCTACTCGCTTAATATATAATGCAATAATTGTTCAATATCCCAAGAGCTCTGCGTGTGATTAAGTATTTGCAATTACCTGATTGGAGTTACAGGAACAGATTATTATTATTATTATTATTAATATTATTATTATTATTATTATTATTTTTAATTTTATTATTATTAATTTTATTATTATCATTGTTAAGAATAAAAAGGCACAATACCGTGTCTGCAACAATACACTTGTTAATGGTCCATGAAGATCCGAATCGTCGTCATAAGTTGTTTTCCTATGTTCGAGTTATTTATGTATTATTATTATTATTATTATTATTATTATTATTATTATTATTATTATTATTATTATTATTATTATTATTATGTATTATGGAGAGGGTTTCTTTAAGTGGGTGTCGCAATTTTTTTTATTCCTCCAAACTTTCGCTTATAACTTGCGAGTGACTCATCCGATCGGCTTCAACTTTTAAACGCTTGTTTATTGTACCCGGGGAAAGATACATGCAACTAGTGGTGTTTTCAGATGCCTTGTTGTCAAAGTTATAAAGTTTATTTGAAAATTTTCGCTTCTGTGCGATAACTTGAGCAAGCCTCTTCTGATCGGCTTCAAACCTTCCAACAACATAGTGTGTCTTAATGCAAAGAGATTTAGGATCGTTAAACGTGCGGCCAGCAGTAGCAGACTGGTTGATCAGGCACTGATCTACATGAAGGCCTGGTCGTGGACAGGGCAGAGGGCGCGTTGACCCCGGGAACATCACCAGGTAGAGTCCAATAATGTGAAAGGCATCTTTTGTCAATTTTATGCTTAAAATAACCTGAGCTTTATTGACCCTTAAATCCTGTTAACTATGATTTAGTTCACCTCTTTTGAACTATTTCAATACTTAATGGCTGATGCATCTAACACACGAACCTACTCATTACATTTCTTTTCATGTAGGTTCAAATTTGTCAATATACTAAAATAGTCATATAAAAAAACCTTGGACTCGATACAGTCTGCGCGATGACTAAAGAATGACTCACTTGATCGATTTAAAACCTTTGTTGAACGTGAGATGTTTGAGTTGTAATTGGTGTACATTGATACACCATAAGTTTAGTGTGCTTAGTTGCAAACTTGAAATTTTACTGACAATTTTAAAAAACTTGGAATCGTTGGATTCAGAGCAACTACTGGAGAATGCTCTTTCTGATAGGCATCAAACTTTTAGTGTTGGTAGACTTTATTACAAGAAAGATCGGAATTCGACTTCGAGCAGTGTAGATTTATATGTTCAAATTTTATTAAATAAACTGGTTTCCATGAAATAACCAGAGAATAATTCTGATCGACTTCAAACACTAAACTCTGGTGAATCTTAATTGGCGGTGTTTTTGTATAGAATTTTCGTTGTGTAGGTGCCAACTTACTATTTATTTTACAAATCTGCTTCGAATTCATAAATGCCGGTGCCTCTACTTGTGTACATATAGACCATTACCGCAACTGGTTTCCATGAGATAACTCCACAAAGCCTCTTCTGATCGGCTTCAGTATTTCGACACGTGTGTATTCTACTTAGGTGAAGGTTGGTATTGTTAATAGCGTGTGTAAGGCTCATTTCCCCCCACTTTTAATATCGAAATAATACAGTATTATCTTGCAGTAAATAACTGTATTATACTTCCTCGATAGGGTTTTCGAGATATTGAGGGGCTCTTGATCCAAGAAGTTGGACTTATCCTTCCCTTCCTTGGATCTAGTCAGAATGCCTCCATTTCTCCATTCTCTACGTGTCCCTAATGGGTTTAGTGTTTTTCCCCTAGATTTAAATATAAACAAATCTAAACGGCATCAATCTCTAAGGGCTGATACATCTTGTGAAATAGATCAAACGTTTTGTTTTAGGTTTAGGTTGTGTTGGTGCAAATGTTATTGGATTTTGTGCAATAATTGTGGGAATGTATCTCCTGGTCGACGTCAAACTTTTAGTGTTGATGTGCTTTTTTTTTATGGAAGCTGCCTATTCATTTTCGGTTGTCTAAGTTTTAAATTGTCTATTTTATTAAATGTTAGAAATGTCACAATCATTGATTTTATTTGACCATCCTAGGTTAAATTTACATAATGTTGTCCTTGTCCTTTTATTTCCCCACAACATTTACTTGTTCTCATGATCATTGCAGAAATTTGTTTTTTATGTACGCAAATCCTAAATATATTTTAATTAATAAATTACTAACTTGAACCTTAAATGCTAGTCATTATTTTTTATAACAATATTTTGGTTGATTTTGGTCGTTATACAGCAAGTCCCAATTTGCCTTTTTTTATGAAAGGAATTGGTAAAAATGAAATACTGCTTTTTATGTGATTTCTGAATGCCTTATCCGATTGGATTCAACCCTTCTGTGTTGATAACTTGATAATGAAGCTTCTGTGTGGCTTCAAACTTATTGTACTTTGCACTTGAGGATAGTGGTCTTTCTGAGATAAGAAAGGATAGTGGTCTTTCTGAGATAAGAAGAGACTGCCTCTTCAGCATGGATTTAGACTCTTAGTTCTTAATGGAAGGTTCGAGTTAATTTCGGACTCTGTATGTCCTAATTTTCTATTTCTGTTGAAGGAATTGGGAAAATATTTTCCTAGCGATAATTTGTGAATGCCTCATCTGATTCACCTCTTCCCAGCTGATATATAACGGTATTAGAAGCATACGGTGCTATGTTATACGGAGATACCTTTATCCGATCAAGCAGTATCCGACATATTTCTTCTTTTTCTTTCTTTTTCGTCTTCACTGAGAACAGTTAAGCCAGTGTGTGCCAGTCAGATCCTCGGAATTGAGAGATAAACAGGCTTTATCCAGGTAATGGAAGGGTAGCTCCAAATCTATAAATGAAGGACCATTGACCAGCATCAAGAACCCTTTCCCCCCTCCACTCTAACCCAAAACTCTTCCACTTTAAAGGGCACAGGAGAAATGTTTTTTGGTACTCCATCTTCAATAATCACTTTAACATTTAAATGACATTTTATATTTAGTTATAGCATACGTCTTCGTGAGACAATGCTTTGTCCTCCTTCCCCTTCCCCGTCATTCCCTGTAAGAACGAACAGGCAGATAGAAGTGGACGTAAGAATAGCGGATAGTAGTGAAATAGAAATAGGCAGTAATCAACTGTGTGTGTGTGTGGAAATACACGTTCACTTTGGAGGATAAGTTAGATACAATATCAGTAAAACTTATGTGGATAGTTTCCTCGTGCTAATGTTTGCGTATGACGCATTTTTCTAAACTGGTCAATTTTACAGGCTCGTTTCGAAGCGTAGCCCTATCTAGGGTATACTATCTCTTCCTGGATGCGACCCACACGGGACAACTGGTGTAAGGAAACATGCCCATCTTTTGCACCCGTGTCGGTGATCTAACCACGAACACCCAGTACGTAAAATAAATCACAGAACGGGCGGGGCTTGAACCCAAGGCAGGCGAGTCCGAAAACTCGAGGCCATTTGCGTTAACCACTCGGTTTGCAATCGTGTTATTAAGATTTCATGACTCAACATGTAAACTGAGTGCGCTACCAACCAAGCCGCGGATACCAGTGATAAGAATAATGCAAATAATTGCTGTAGAACGTAATAAGAAAAACTTGTGCGTGCTACAGGAACAGCCAGTCAAGTTCAGTCTCTATTTCTTCCCCCCAAAAAAAAAAAAAAAAAAAAAAAAAAGGAGGATAGGAACACAAGGTAAAAATGCAAGAATGAGACCTTCAAGAACATAAATATACGATAATATAGGTGTCTTATGCAAAGCAGTCAGCCTTAGGAAACTGAAGTTATTCAAAACACTCTGAATACTACATGCCTGGCAGCAGGGCGCCACAATGGCACTCTCACATGAAGCACATGAAATATATTTAGGTAATCCCGAGGTGCCACCAAACTAGACCCATATGTAGGAGAGTCGGGATATGAAAACAAGTTTGGCTGTTTAATATTTTGCATTGCTAGACAGGAGAACCATAATAGCCAACGTTGATACGGAAGAAAGTCATGTATTTTGGAAGACGAAATTAGTAGTTTAAATGAGCCAGACGGAAACTAAACGTCATATTATTGTCTTGATATACTAAGCAAGTGGAATGTAATGCAGAAATAGCGGATCATATCTTCAAACTGGTTTTAATTTTTTTATAATCCAAAATGCAATATTAATTAATGTGACAAAACGCACCCAGTTAAAAAAAATTGTCAAAGTGGTAAGCCCACTTGGTTACTCTTATTTCACTCTTCCTAAGAGCCCTTAACTCTTTTTAATCTAATTTATTCTGCCGCAGTGCTTTACCTTCCCATCCATTCTTGCACTATAGCCTAAAAAATAGCCCAACATAATCGGGAGTATTCACACTAATATAGATAGTTAAGTATACGATGAATCCATTAGTTGGTACTCAGCGTCCTAGAACTCAGGTGAGTGAAGCTAGAATTGTGTGCAACTTTATCAAGCATACTTATACAAAACACACATGCGCTTTTGTGTATATACACGGACGCTTTTATACATACACATGAAATAACACCCTCATACACACACACACACAGGAGCTGAATCTCGACCCCTGCAACCACAATTAGGTGAGTACACACACACACACACACACACACATACAACACACACATACACACACACACACGCACGATATATCCCAAAAAATATAATAAATTTTGCCTTTATTAACAACAGCATTCATTCATCTGGCAATTATTAAAATAATTAAATGTGCCTATTTATAATATTTAGGATACTTTATGTAAAGTTAATTTAGATTAGGCAGGTTATCTCACCAGCCTAATTTAACCAATCCTGAATTTACATAGCTGTTACAAGCAAAATATTACTTCGAGTATATATGGAAATGCACTTCATATATAATGGCAGTACATAATAGTTACGAGTTTCGTGACTATTTCTGTAATTTAAACTTTTATCAACATTCATTAACAAATTTATGAAATAATAAAGGGGGTAAATTATTTACCCCCTGTGCGAATTTTAGATGTACATTTTTAATAAATATATTGGTTTAAATATAATAGCTAGAGAATGCTACTTACGGTCGGCTTCAGCCACTTAAGAACACAAATTATTGTGGTTATAATCATAATCTAAATTTTTAAAGGGGTGGACGGGTAAGCCAGCGGAAGGTCTCCGTCTGATGACCTAAAGCTCCAGTGGCTGGTCATCATATGACTAACACCAGCGTCAGGAGACACTTGACCTTTTTCCTGATGAATCTTACCTAACCTAACCACTTAAACGTAGTGTATCTTCATTGCTAAATCTTTGTGTGTCATAAAACTCCTGGGGAATGGAAAGTAATCAGGCCTGATCGAAGGGAGGGTTACTCCAATTGCATGGATCAAGCGCCCTTCACCTGCTTCCCCTTGACGGATGATGAGGGCAAAACTCTTTGAGACTTAGCAGGATGAATCTCAGCTAAAATAATCTGACTAAGGCAATGGGAAAAATATTTTAAAAAATATATATATATATATATATATATATATATATATATATATATATATATATATATATATATATATATATATATATACAAGATATGCATGAAATTCATGTAAAATAGGAAATGCAACAGCAGCATTTCGTAGAGAAATGTTGTAGTTTCATGGAAATGTTCACTTCATTGACATTCTCCATGCTCCTCTTCGATAAATGCAGAACCCATGGAGTAGACTACGGTCTACACCAGGGGGTTTCCAACCTTGTCGAGTGCGAAGTCTCGTTTTTAACATTAACAAAATTTTGCAGACCCTAGTATGCTATTAGTTATATTTTAAGGCTCCGATAGTTGAGAAAATCAAAGGCCAGCTTGAGAAGCATTACTCTGCTGCGAAATTTAGCGATCCCCTTTTGTATAACTCGTCGGCTCTCCATGGAATAACTCCGAGGGATTCCTGGAATAATTTAGAGGCTTAATCACGGTCTACGACCCACACTTTGGGTCGCAGACCCACGGTACCAGAAAGAATGTCCTTAGAGATGCAGAAAGATGCAATATTCCATATGCCAGGAAGAC
>WNWK01000769.1:0-52500 GCA_009830355.1 Cherax destructor
TAATGGCGAAGGGTTTTTCATCCAGGGCATTGCAGCTACCCACCCCCTTCCCTGATCAACTTCCACTCTCCAGCCACTGTATGACTCCTGCAGGTTTAGCGCTTCCCCGTGAAAACACACAAGAACGTTGTCATTGCCTTTTCTAACCTCCCTTCCAAATACTAGGCCATTTTATTTGCCTTTTCTAACCTCCCTTCCATATGCTAGGTCATTCTATTTCAACTCAGACGGTGGTCCTGACAGGTAGACAGCACTGCAACACTCAACTGCCAGGTTTCCGGTGGTAAGACACTCTTGTGACGTGTCTGTGTCAGAGGTCACCAGCTGTGACCCAGCTGTTCCTTCCCACACCTTCAGGAGCATCCGGAGTCCAGCTCTTCTCTCACCCCTCGATGACTTATATTCCATGAAAAGTGGTAATCAACGACTACTTGACCTATTTTCTTCCTTTTCTTATCGTTTTTCTTTATTTATTCTTTTTTTCTTCTTCTTCTTCTTCCTTTACTTATTTCTCCATTTTCTTTTTCTCTTTTTCTCTTTGTTGTTGTTATTGTTGCTGTTCTTCTTGTTCTTGTTCGCCTTGTTCTTGTTCTACTTGTTCTTGTTCTTGTTCGCCTTGTTCTTGTTCTTCTTGTTCTTGTTCTTCTTGTTCTTGTTATTATTATTATTATTATTATTATTATTATTATTATTATTATTATTATTATTATTATTATTATTATTATTATTATTATTATTATTATTATTATTATTAATAATAATAATATCATCATCATTATTTCTGATGTTACCGGAATGCGGATTTATCTCTCACGAACAAATCCACACCCCCACGAAGTCGGATTTTTTTTTTTTTTTTGTAGTTGGAGCAATGACATCCAGGATTTACTGGCGAGCATGTACGTCAATAACAAAACATCTGGCCCATTGTTTATCCATGAGGTGGCCAGATGGTCCATATTTAAATACCTGTCAACACCTGTCCGTCTCACCCGTCGCCGCTGTTTCGTTAAACAATCATTTGGGGAATGGGGAGGGAAGATGGGGAGCGGGGGGGAGGGTAAACAATCTCGTTAAATTAGGCCTTGATTTAGGCTCGTTGGATTTCGTTGATGTTTTTTTTTTTTTTTTTTTTTTTTTTTTTTTTTTTTGCCTGGTTAGCTGGTGTTTGGGAGGTATTGGTTAAGAGATTGATGGATGTTTGGGTGGATGGATGGATGGATGGTAGGAGGAATGAGTGGATGGGAGAATAGAAGACTGGTTAGAACTACGGGTGATTGGAAGGATGCGTAATTGAAAAGTGGACGATTGGGTGGATTGATGGATAGCTGGATGACTGGATAGTTGTAAAACTGGAAGGATAAAATGGATAGACAATGGAAGGAATAGATGGTTGAATTGGTGAACGAATGTCCATCCCTATTATCTTCTATTTTTTCTCATTTGTTAAACCTCTCTCTCTCTCTCTCTCTCTCTCTCTCTCTCTCTCTCTCTCTCTCTCTCTCTCTCTCTCTCTCTCTCTCTCTCTCTCTTTCTCTTTCTCTCTCTTTCTCAGGCTCCTTCCCTACTATAGTCCTCTCTTCTTCCAGCCCCAATTTCTCCAGAAGCCGCCCACCGCCCCTCCTCCAGCCCACCGCCCCTCCTCCAGCCCACCGCCGCACCTCCAGCTCACCGCCGCACCTCCAGCCCACCACCGCACCTCCAGCTCACCGCCGCACCTCCAACCCACCGCCGCACCTCCAGCCCACCGCCGCACCTCCAGCCCACCGCCGCACCTCCAGCCCACCGCCGCACCTCCAGCCCACCGCCGCACCTCCAGCCCACCGCCCCTCCTCCAGCTCACCGCCGCACCTCCAGCTCACCGCCGCACCTCCAGCTCACCGCCGCACCTCCAGCCCACCGCTCCTACTCCAGCCCACCGCCGCACCTCCAGCTCACCGCCGCACCTCCAGCTCACCGCCGCACCTCCAGCCCACCGCCGCACCTCCAGCCCACCGCCGCACCTCCAGCTCACCGCCGCACCTCCAGCTCACCGCCGCACCTCCAGCTCACCGCCGCACCTCCAGCTCACCGCCGCACCTCCAGCCCACCGCCGCACCTCCAGCCCACCGCCCCTCCTCCAGCTCACCGCCGCACCTCCAGCTCACCGCCGCACCTCCAGCTCACCGCCGCACCTCCAGCCCACCGCCCCTACTCCAGCCCACCGCCGCACCTCCAGCCCTCCGCCGCACCTCCATCCCACCGCCGCACCTCCAGCTCACCGCCGCACCTCCAACCCACCGCCGCACCTCCAGCCCACCGCCGCACCTCCAGCTCACCGCCGCACCTCAACCCACCGCCGCACCTCCAGCCCACCGCCGCACCTCCAGCCCACCGCCGCACCTCCAGCCCACCGCCCCCTCCAGCCCACCGCCGCACCTCCAGCTCACCGCCGCACCTCAGCCCACCGCCGCACCTCCAGCCCACCGCCGCACCTCCAGCCCACCGCCGCACCTCCAGCTCACCGCCGCACCTCCAGCCCACCGCCGCACCTCCAGCCCACCGCCGCACCTCCAGCCCCCGCCGCACCTCCAGCCCACCGCCGCACCTCCAGCCCACCGCCGCCCTCCAGCCCACCGCCGCACCTCCACTCCCGCCCCCTCAACCCACCGCCGCACCTCCAGCCCACCGCCGCACCTCCAGCCACCGCCGCACCTCCAGCCCACCGCCGCACCTCCAGCCCACCGCCGCACCTCCAGCCCACCGCCGCACCTCCAGCCCACCGCCGCACCTCCAGCCCACCGCCGCACCTCCAGCCCACCGCCGCACCTCCAGCCCTCCGCCGCACCTCCAGCCCACCGCCGCACCTCCAGCCCACCGCCCCTCCTCCAGCCCACCGCCGCACCTCCAGCTCACCGCCGCACCTCCAACCCACCGCCGCACCTCCAGCCCACCGCCGCACCTCCAGCTCACCGCCGCACCTCCAACCCACCGCCGCACCTCCAGCCCACCGCCGCACCTCCAGCCCACCGCCGCACCTCCAGCCCACCGCCCCTCCCCATAAAGGGGCTAAATCAATCATCCTCACAATCAGAAACATCCGAAGATCAGAAATGAGACAATAAAACTTTCCACCTCTACAATCCCACCATCCACTTCTCTCCCCTCTCCATACTCTCTCCTCTCCATACTCTCCCCTCTCCATACTCTCTCCTCTCCATACCCACTCCTCTCCCCTCTCCATGCCCACCTCTTTCCCCTTTCCATACCCACTAATCTCCCACTCTCCATACCCACTCCTCTCCCCACTCCACATCCTTCCCTCACCCCTCTAAACCCACCCATCACCCCTCTACACCCACCCCTCACCCCTCATCACCCTTCCCTTCACTCCCCTTTAAAATTGCTTCCTCTCCAATCACTCTCCCTCCCACACCCACCCCTATCACGCCCCACGCTTCCCACGCCCCCACCCCCCCACCCCCCACGCCCCCCACGCCATCAGGGCTCAGGGAAGCCTCGCACGCCCACATAAACCAAGTCTTCATTACCCGGCCACCATAAAGCAACGTATTGAAGAGTTCCCAGGGTGAGGCATACCCTGGGTATACTGGTGCATACCCCGGGTATACTGGTGCATACCCGGGTATACTGGTACATACCCCGGGTATACTGATGCATTCCCGGGTATACTGGTACATATACCGGGTATACTGAGGCATACCCTGGGTATAATGGTGCATACCAGTCACAGTCCGGCTGATCAGGAACTGACTTTAGGAACTTATCCAGTTCCCTTTTGAAGACAGCTAGACGTCTGTTGGTAATCCTCCCTCAGGTATGATGGCAGGCTGTTGAATAGTCTTTGACCTATTGCACTACTTTTGTTGTCGCTCTGTGTACTTACGGCACCCCAAATTTTCGTTGGGGGGATGTTGCACCGTCTGCCTCGCCTTTTGCTTTCGTAGGGAGTCATTTCTGTTTGCAGATTTGGGACCAGTCCCTCTAGGATTTTCCAGGTCTTAATTATAATGTATCTTTCACGCCTGCATTTCAGGGAGTACAGATCAAGTGACTCCAAACATTTCCAGTAGTTAAGATGTTTGACTGAACTAATGCGTGCAGTGAAGGTTCTCTGTACATTTTCAAGATCAGCAATTTCAACTATCTTGAAAGGTTCTGTTAGTGTACAGCAGTATGCCATCCTAGAGCGAACAAGTGACTTAAAAACAATCATCATTACTTTGACATTCCTTGTTTTGAATGTTCTCATTATTCATCCTATCATTTTCTTCACGTTTGTGATAATGTCACTGTTGTGGTTTTTTGAAAGTGAGATCCTCTGACATTATCACTCCCAAGTCCTTCACATTAGATTTGCGCTCTCTTGTGTGATTAGATTTTCCTTTAGACTCCGTTCTAGCTTTCATTTCCTTTAGTTTCAATAATAGAGTAACTGAAATTTGTCCTCGTTGAACATAATATTGTTTTCTGCGGCCCACTGGAAGACTTGGTTTATATCCGCTTGACGGTTAACGGTGACCTTATTGGATGACAATCTCATACAAATTGTAATATCGTCTGCAAGGAATGATACGGTGTTGTGATTTACGCTTCTGTCTATGTCAGATATGAGGACGAGGAAAGGGATGGGAGCGAGTACTGTGTCTTGTGGAAAAGAGCTTTTCACTGTGGCAGCCTCCGACTTAACTCTGTGTACTATTACTCATTGCATTCTTTTAGAAAGTTAAAGATCCATCTGCCCACTTTTCCAGTTATTTCTTTCACACTTGTCGAAGGCTTTTGTAAAGAGAAGGAATACTGGATCATACTGGAGGCGTTCTGGGAGAATACTGGAACATATTGGGAGGTACTGGAGACATACTGGAGGTTTGCTGGTGAAGGGGATGGAAGGCTGGTGGAGAGGTAGGCCTGTTGGTGGAGAGGTAGGCCTTCTGGTGGAAAGGTTGGCCTTCTGTTGGAGGGGTTGACCTGCTTGATAAAGGGGGTGAGCAGGGAAGAACTAAGCTCGGGCACGCCACCACCCGACGCTAAACTACTGAAGGGTCGGGGGAGAGAGGGAGAAGATGAAGAATGGTCGGGGAGGGAGGGGAAGGAAGATGAAGAACTGGGGAGGGAAGGGAAGGATGAGGAAGGGTTTGGTGACCTGAGGAAGGACTGGAAACAGGCGTGAGCTGACCAAAGGACGGTCAGTGGGTGACCCACGTCTGGGATGCCACGGTGGAGCTGGGAAGACGTGGGAAAAGACTCTATCTCCTGGTACCTCGTTTCGGGTCCAACATATCTTCCCTCAGAAAGTTAGTGATCTTATCCCTGATCTCTCCATCCAAGTGGCGTAGTTCATTTAGGCTCTAGGCCTTAGCTAAGATCATAGCTCTAGGCTCCCTACCTGGAGGGAGTTCTGGGGGTCAACGCTCCCGTGACTTGGTCCATGATCAAGCCTCACAGTGGATCAGGGCCTGATTAACCAGGCTGTTACTGCAGGTCACACGAGACGTTTCCTTCAACGATGGGTGCTTGAAAAAAGTCTAATATTGGGCGAAACGTTGGATAAATAATGGACTTCACTGCAGTCATCTGTTTGTTGTCATCTGAGGGCAGCTCGCCGCTGTCTCCACCGCTGAGGAAATCTCTCTTCAGCAGATCCACATCCAAGAGTTGTTTGATCTGATGGGAGATCAGGAGGTGCTGAGGTGTCCTCTTCTCCCGCCTTAGAAACAACTGAAGTTTTAGGCTTGGCTTTACCCACGACTTTAGTAACTAATACAGTCTCGTTTCTCGAGTCTCTCGAGGAGAGAGTTTCAGGCGAGGTTTCAGCTTCTGGCGAGGTTTCAGCTTCTTGAGAGGTGTGAGTTTCTTGAGAGGTGTGAGCTTCTGGCGAGGTTTGAGCTTCTGGCGAGGTTTGAGCTTCTGGCGAGGTTTGAGCTTCTGGCGAGGTTTGAGCTTCTGGCGAGGTTTCAGAGTTGTCTGTCTGACCTATTTCTCCTGAAACAGGTCGTCCCCTCGCGCTGTCTTAACTCATCAGTGCACAAATAACTCGCTCTAAGGAAACTCAAAAAACACTCCTTACGCCCACCGCCTTCGACTACATGTACAACATTTATAAATACTTCAATACTGACTTCCTTCGACACACAATTTCTTATTAAAAAAAAATTTTTTTTTTTTTTTTTTTGTAAGTGCGCCTCTGGCAAGACAGTGATGGAGTGAATGATGATGAAAGTTTTTCTTTTTCGGGCCACCCTGCCTTGGTGGGAGACAACCGTTGGGTTAATAAAATAAAAAAAAATAATAAATAAGTAAATAAATAACTACTGTTACTGAATAAGTTAATGAACTGATATTTGCAGTTATTAATTTAAACGCATTTTGTTCGGCAAAATGAGACTGGACGAATAAGCAAAGTCGGCAAATTCAAAAGGACGACATCAACACTACGACGACGCGTCGTATGAGCCACGAAATGGTTATTATCCACAAAAAATAAGTGAACGCGCATGCACAGGTGCGCGCATGCACAGGTGCGCGCATGCACAGGTGCACGCATGCACAGGTGCGCGCATGCGCGAGTTGAAGTAGAAGGTTCATAAACAATAACCAGCATGGCTTTTAGATATATGAACTTAAGAAAGAAGGAACACTGCAGCAGGCCTACTGGCCCATGCGAGGCAGGTCCAAGTCTCCTACCGGCTTAAGCCAATAACCCAACCTAGTCAGGTCAGGTCATATCCACTTAAGGAAAGAGCATGGCATCAGACCTATTAGCACAACCTAGTCAGGTCGAATTCACACCCACCCATGTATTTTTCTAACCTATTTTTAAAACTACACAACGTTTTAGCTTCTATGACGGTACTCGGGAGTTTGTTCCACTCATCCACAACTCTATTACCAAACCAGTGCTTTCCTATATCCTTCCTGAATCTCATTTTTTTCCAACTTAAAACCATTGCTGCGAGTCCAGTCTATGCTAGATATTTTTAGCACGCTTTTTACATTCCATTTATTTATTCCTGTTTTCCATTTATACACCTCAATCATATCATTCCTAATTCTACGCCTTTCTAGAGAGTGCAGATTCAAGGCCCTCAGTCTATCCTCATAGGAAAGATTTCTGATACATGGGATCAACTTAGTCATCCTCCTTTGTAAGTTTTCCAGAGCATTTATATCCATTCTGTAATACGGTGACCAGAACTGTGCAGCATAATCTAAATGAGACCTAACCAAAGATATATAGAGTTGAAAAACAACCTGAGGAATCTTATTATTTATGCTTCTTGATATGAAGCCAAGGATTTTGCTCACTGTTGTCTTGGTTTTAGATTACTGCTAACCAGAACTCCCAAATCCTTTTTCGCAATCAGTAATATTAAGATCTACATTATTTAGTTTATAGTTGGCATGGTTATTTTCTTGTCCAGTGTTGAGAACTTTGCATTTGTCTATATTAAACTGCATCTGCCACTTCTCCGACCACTGCATCAGTCTATTCAAATCTTCCTGGAGTGCTCTAATGTCCTCGTCAGAAGGAATTCGACGGAATATTTTGGTGTCATCGGCAAACTTGCTTATGTCGCTGTTTATTCCCTCATCTATGTCGTTTATGTAAATTGTGAACAACAAGGGGCCCAATACTGACCCCTGTGGAACACCACTTGTGACGCTTCCCCACTCTGATTTCTCCCCATTTATACAAACTCTCTGCTGCTTATCTGTCAATCATGCCTCTATCCAGGAAAAAAATTCTCCTATTCCGTGTGCCTTAATTTTCCTCAATAGTCTCTGATGTGGGACTCTATCAAAAGCCTTACCTTAGTGAAAAAGTTAATAAATTCGTAAGGCAGGAACGCCCTTTTGTAAAACTGTGCTGAGATTCATTAATCAATTTATGCCTTTCAAGATGGCTACGAATTGCCTCGGCAATTATTGTTTCCATAAATTTTCCCACTATGGAGGTTAGGTTTATTGGTCTATAGTTCGAAGCTAAGCACCTGTCACCTGCCTTGTAAATAGGTATTACATTTACCATTTTCCACTTGTCTGGCACTATGTCAGTTTGTAGTGATATATTGAAAAGATTAGCCAAAGGTTTGCTAAGTTCCTCTTTACATTCATTTAAAACCCTCGCAAACAGTTCATCAGGGCCTGGGGATTTGTTAGGTTTTAATTTATCTATTTGTCTAAGAACCATGTCACTTATGACCCTAATCGTGCATGGTTTATTATCGTCCTGTTCTACATAAATTATTATTTCTGGAATATCGTTAGTATCTTCCTGTGTAAAAACTGAGAGGAAGTAAGTGTCAAAAAATGTGTCAAAAGTGTCAAAAGATGGTGAATCCTGTCTCACAAGCCTACTGGAGTTCTACGACAAGATAACAATATTAAGGCAGGAGAGAGACGGGTGGGAAGATCACATATTTTTAGACAATAAGAAAGCTTTTGACACAGTGCCGCACAAGAAGCCGGAAAAAAAATAGAGGAGCAGGCAGGAATAACAGGGAAGGCACTGCAGTGGATGAAGGAATACTTGACAGGAAGGAGGAAAATGAGTTTCTGCCTGAGAAGAAGTGTCGAAATAGGCGCGGGTGGCACTAAGACGCGTCTTGATGACTGTAGTGGCACCCGCATCTAATAAAGCTTGTAAAGAAGTTGGAAAAAGGTGCAAAGGTTTGCAACGAGACTAGTGCCAGAGCCGAGGGTTATGACCTGTGAAGAGAGGCTAGAGGAGCTAAACCTAACGATATTAGAGGACAGAAAGACCAGAGGTGACATGATTACGATGTACGAAATACTGAGAGGAATTGACAAGGAGGGCAGGGCGTATGTGTTTGAGAGACGGGTGAGAGATACTCGAGGTCACAGCTGGAAGCTAAAAGTCACATGGATGTTGGGAAGTTCTTCTTTATCCTTACAGTGGTCAGGAAGTAGAGCTACAAAGATTGTAAAGTGGTAGAGGCAGAATCCGTACATAGGAAAGGTAGGTTTAAGAATATGTATGACAGGACTCACACAGGTAGGAGAGTGAGCCCTGTAGTCGCCAGCAGAGAAGAGGGGCCAGGAGCTTTGAGACTTTGCCCCTGCAACTCCAATTAAATGTGTACTATTAAGCGAGTACACACACACACACACACACACACACACACACACACACACACACACACACACACACACACACACACACACACACACACACACACGCACACACGCACACATTAACGCATACATTACCGTACACATTACGTGCAATCTTCATAACAAATTTAACATTATTTAAATAATAATCGGGGATAAAAGAAACTAATATACAAAATACACACAATACAGTCCCCACACAAGGGTATTATCGCTCTATTTATTCATTCAGCATATGCATACTATGATTAGGGAATTTTTCAATTAATTTCTAAAAAAGTAAAAAAGGAAAGTGTGTACTGTCAGCTGTACAGTGTACAGTGTACAGATGAAGAGACACAACATTCACTCTGGTGGGCCCCTTTCATTATTATTGTGATTGTTAGTTAAACTATTTGTAATAATAAGAGCAGGATAGTTTATGTACACAATACACATGCTAAAGTGGGAGAAACATGCAGAGAGGGTGTAGTAGGTAAGTTTGGGGTGCCAGGTGTAAATGATAATGGGAGCCCTTTGATTGAACTTTGTATAGAAAGGGGTTTAGTTATAGGTAATACATATTTTAAGAAAAAGAGGATAAATAAGTATACAAGATATGATGTAGGGCGTAATGACAGTAGTTTGTTGGACTATGTATTGATAGATAAAAGACTGTTGAGTAGACTTCAGGATGTACATGTTTATAGAGGGGCTACAGATATATCAGATCACTTTTTAGTTATAGCTACAGTGGGAGTAAAAGGTAGATGGGATACAAGGAAAATAGAATCAGTAAGTAAAAGAGAGGTGAAGGTTTATAAACTAAAAGAGGAGGCAGTTAGGGTAAGATATAAACAACTATTGGAGGATAGATGGGCTAGTGAGAGTGTAGGCAATGGGGTCGAAAATGTATGGGGTAGATTTAAAAATGTAGTGTTAGAGTGTTCAGCAGAAGTTTGTGGTTACAGGCGAGTGGGTGCGGGAGGGAAGAGGAGCGATTGGTGGAATGATGATGTAAAGAGAGTAGTAAGGAGAAAAAGTTAGCATATGAGAGGTTTTTACAAAGTAGAAGTGATGCAAGGAGGGAAGAGTATATGGAGAGAAAAAGAGAGGTTAAAAGAGTGGTGAAGCAATGTAAAAGAGAGCAGATGAGAGAGTGGGTGAGATGTTATCAGCAAATTTTGTTGAAAATAAGAAAAGTTTTGGAATGAGATTAATAAGTTGAGGAAGCCTAGAGAACAAATGGATTTGACAGTTAAAAATAGGAGAGGAGAGTTATTAAATGGAGAGTTAGAGGTATCGGGAAGATGGAGAGAATATTTTGAGGATTTGTTAAATGTTGATGAAGACAGGAAGCTGTGATTTCGTGTGTAGGGCAAGGAGGAATAACATCTTGTAGGAGTGTGGAAGAGCCAGTTGTGGGTGTAGGGAAGTTCGTGAGGCAGTGGGTAGAATGAAAGGGGGTAAGGCAGCTGGGATTGATGGGATAAAGATAGAAATGTTAAAAGCAGGTGGGGATATAATTTTGGAGTGGTTGGTGCTATTATTTAATAAATGTATGGAAGAGGGTAAGGTACCTAGGGATTGGCAGAGAGCGTGTATTGTTCCTTTGTATAAAGGCAAAGGGGACAAAGAGAGTGCAAAAATTATAGGGAATAAGTCTGTTGAGTGTACCTGGTAAAGTGTATGGTAGAGTTATTATTGAAAGAATTAAGAGTAAAACAGAAAGCAGGATAGCAGATGAACAAGGGGCTTTAGGAAAGGTAGGGGTGTGTAGACCAAGTGTTTACAGTGAAACATATAGGTGAACAGTATTTGGATAAGGGTAAAGATGTTTTTGTGGCATTTATGGATTTGGAAAAGGCGTATGATAGGGTAGATAGGGGCAATGTGGCAGATGTTGCAGGTGTATGGAATAGGAGGAAGGTTACTGAAAGCAGTGAAGAGTTTTATGAGGATAGTGAGGCTCAGGTTAGAGTGTGTAGGAGGGAAGGGGACTATTTCCAGTAAAAGTGGGCCTTAGACAAGGATGTGTGATGTCACCGTGGTTGTTCAATATATTTATAGATGGGGTTGTAAGAGAAGTGAATGCGAGGGTCTTGGCAAGAGGTGTTGGGCTAAAAGATAAAGAAGCAAATACAAAGTGGGAGTTGTCACAGTTGCTTTTGCTGATGACACTGTGCTTTGGGAGATTCTGAAGAGAAGCTGCAGAGGTTGGTGGATGAATTTGGTAGGGTGTGTAAAAGAAGAAAATTGAAAGTGAATATAGGAAAGAGTAAGGTGATGAGGATAACAAAAAGAATAGGTGACGAAAGATTGGATATCAGATTGGAGGGAGAGAGTATGGAGGAGGTGAATGTATTCAGATATTTGGGAGTGGACATGTCGGCGGATGGGTCTATGAAGGATGAGGTGAATCATAGAATTGATGAGGGGAAAAGGGTGAGTGGAGCACTTCGGAGTCTGTGGAGACAAAGAACCTTGTCCATGGAAGTAAAGAGGGAATGTATGAGAGTATAGTTATACCAACGCTCTTATATGGGTGTGAAGCATGGGTGATGAATGTTGCAACGAGGAGAAGGCTGGAGGCAGTGGAGATGTCATGTCTGAGGTCAATGTGTGGTGTGAATATAATGCAGAGAATTCGGAGTTTGGAAATTAGGAGGAGGTGCGGGATTACCAAAACGATTGTCCAGAGAGCTGAGGAGGGTTGTTGAGGTGGTTTGGACATGTAGAGAGAATGGAACGAGACAGAGTGACTTCGAGTGTATAAATCTGTAGTGGAGGGAAGGCGGGGTAGGGGTCGGCCTAGGAAAGGTTGGAGGGAGGGGGTAAAGGAAGTTTTGTGTGCGAGGGGCTTGGATTTCCAGCAAGCATGTGTGAGCGTATTTGATAGGAGTGAATGGAGGCATATGGTTTTTAATACTTGACGTGCTGTTGGAGTGTGAGCAAAGTAACATTTATGAAGGGATTCAGGGAAACCGGCAGGCCGGACTTGAGTTCTGGAGATGGGAAGTACAGTGCCGGCACTCTGAAGGAGGGGTGTTAATGTTGCAGTTTTATAACTGTAGTGTAAAGCACCCTTCTGGCAAGACAGTGATGGAGTGAATGATGATGAAAGTTTTTCTTTTTCGGGCCACCCTGCCTTGGTGGGAATCGGCCGATGTGTTAATAAATAAAAAAATAAATACACAAATAACCTGGACACAGGAGAGAGCTTACGACGACGTTTCGGTCCGACTTGGACCATTGATAAGTCACACTGATACATGAAGGTGAGGGAGCCAGTGTATATAGGGGAAGGGGGGGGACAGGGACGGGACGGAGAGAGGAAGAAAGAAGTGGAGAGGTTGTAATGCTGGTAGTGGGAGTAGTAGCAGTAGTAGTAATAGTTATAGCAGTAGTAATGGCACAAGAAAAAGGGGACTGAAGCGAGGCAATAGTAGAAATAGTAGTAGTAGCATTTCATGTTCTGGTACAGTAGACAGCTTAATGACCCGCTAGTTATGGTGCTAGTTTGACATAGGCTCAAACGGTCCACTCTGTTTATTGAATCAACTAACGCTGTCGGCTGAATATGCTTATTATCTCTCATGTTTGAATTAATAACTGCAATTCCTGTTGTCTCTCCCACCCAAAAAAAAATTTCATCGCAGTTCTATTACCAACACCCTTATCCTACTAAAGAGAAATACCCATTAGATGCTGCTCGTAAGTAATGAAGCACCGGATAACTGTTCCCTTTGTAGATATTAATGGTTGGTCCACTTGCAAATGAATTTTGACTTATGTTGTGCGATCATGTCCTGGTCCTAGAACATTTCATGGCTGCATAATACAACTTGTCGGATTTGTGGATTTATTCAGGAAATTTGCGATGTTAGGAAAAAAAATCGGATATTAGAGTCCTCGGTGAAAGCAATCCAAATCTGTTATAAGTATTTAGAGTACAGTAGTCGTGTAGGGTTGGCCAACAGTCAAAGGCTTTAGTTATTTCCCGAATATGATTTATACATTGTTTTATCAACGTGAATTATGCTGTAGGCATAATTTCAGTAATGCCATCAAAGCATTACTGAAAGATGTAACTTTATCAGTCCATAATCTAGCTCAATTAATATTGTGTTTATCTGTTTAGGTGGTGGAATTCAACTCCCCTAGAGTACAGCGGACCCTGTGTGTGTGTGTGTGTGTGTGTGTGTGTGTGTGTGTATTAGCCGCATTGTCGAATACATGTTGATGTATCAATAAAGGTTTCCAGTAATAACAAGAAACAGGTATTCAAATCCGTAGTTGTTGGACAAGACACATGTGTAATAGAGAAACACAAGTGTTGCCTCTGTAAATAATAAAGAGGCCTAATACCGTAAATGGAACAATACACAAATAACCCGCACATAGAAGACCGAAACTTATGACGACGTTTCGATCCCACTTGGGCCATTAACTAGCCACACATTTACTAGTTGATAAATTAGACACATGTGCAACACCTGTGTAACTTTACTGAGGGCTGATAAATCCAAATGTGGAAGTAGGTCATGTCTGAAGGTTAGGCAAGTGAAGAATTCCCTGAATTAAGATCCCTCATTAAGGATACCCAAGTGTTTCACGTGTGTCTAATTTATCAACTAGTAAATGTGTGTCTAGTTAATGGTCACAAGTGGGATCGAAACGTCGCCATAAGTAGCATTCTTGTGCGGGTTATTTGTGTATTGTTGTTTATGTTTTATTTATTGATATTATCACTATTGCTTGACACAGCAACATCATGCTATCTTGGTACTGGGGAAGCCATCTTCAACTCCACTGCCAAACCACTGGTTAGCATGACCTAGTGCCACTAGTGGGGGTTCACTTGTTACGACAACTCCACCTGTTTCACCTGGCTTGTCTCCAGCATATAAGCTCTGGCCTCATGACTCTGCTTTAAGCTTGAGAGACTCACCACCACCTACTTAGGCAGAAAAAAAGATTGATCACCTAAATCAAATACTTACACACTGTCTCCAGTGTTATGTTCGCTTGCATTCGACTGAAGAAGCTTGATGCGGTGGGGTAAAAGCTTCGGCAGTAATAATATCCATGCATTGCACATGTGACTTATTCAGTGCCCTGTCGGTAGAGTATACCGTGAAAAATATAAAAACCCGTAGCTTTCACCAATTTATGAAAGCTTTATTTTGGTTTAATTTCGTAAAGTAGTCGAAGCCTGATTTACAAAGTCACTCACCACAAAACGAAAATAAAATTAAAAAAAAATTCTAGCTAAGATTTTCATTAATAAATTGGATATAATGTATAATTAATTTTTTTTAACATTTTAATTAAATTCGACGAGTCATTCGAATATAAAATAATGGATTTAAAGATAGTTTGTCATAATCTATTAATAAATATTATTTTATCTGCCTCTCCTACTAGTGTTCCACTTTAAATATTTTTAGATCTAATTCCACAACTAGCGAGGAGAGGTCTTTAAAACTGGCAATATAAATTCTGTATATGAATCCCTCAAAGACTGACTGACAGCTAAATTTAGAAGTGGAAGTATCATCATCATTCTGGCAGGTGTTTAATGATGCTTCGACTGAGCTCCATGTGATTTAGAGAGACCTACTGAAATAGCTTCAGTATTCCACTCAACGGGAAGATTCAGACATCCCTGAAGTGGAAGATCGACAACAACAGAGTATATGTATGGGAAAATATCCCTTATATCATTGACTCCTTTACCAGATTTCATTCTTTATAAAGCAGTGCTACATTTTCAATCTCCTACCTCTTTCAGAGACTGAATTCCTCTTTCTTTCAGTCTGTATTTAATTGTTACCTGCATTCTCGCCGTCTAATACTTTTATACGAAATTCTATAGCTTGGAGAGCCACTGTATCCATAAGAAATGACAAAGCTTTATGAGACAAACCAGATGAAAAAAAAATCCAGTTATCCCTCTGACTAATTGAAAATATTCTACTATCTTCTAATCCCCCTTCCCCTTTCCCTTCCCTTTCCCTTCCCCTTCCCCTTAGGAGGCCTTAACAGAATTAATTAGTCCTCTACAGAGAGGGTATAAATAATCTTCTATCTCAGTGGTATAGTTGATAGTAAGAGAATCACTATAGCATCCGGGGTTATATCACTTTATTGTTATTAAATTGAATCAGGTAACCTCACTTATCTGAAAGCCTGAGAGTTGTAACATCAGTAACATTTGTATTGAGAGGTTTATATGAGGTTTAATCATTATTTTTTTTAGAATAATATCAGCTACACCAAAAAATAAATAAATTGACCGCCCACCAAAATGACTCAGCGACCTTTATCTCAGTACCAGAGCATAATATCCGCACTTATCATGTGTGATGGATGCGGGGCTAAGTTTGTCTATAGTATTTTCATAATTTTTTTCCCCCATAAAATTCACTCATTACTATATTCACGTATTCTAGTAACCCTCTATCAAATTTCAATGAATATTTTGCATAATTGATAATTATAATAGACCCCTCATCGAGGAATCATATATCAGTTCCTGCAAACTCTCTCGTGGTGAACACCAACAATGGAAGACTCTTGTCCAAGTCTGTGGGTAAATAAAAATCAACATATTCTCATCATGGTTTTCAGTATTTGATGGAAGCATTCTACGGCTCCTGTGATAAAGGATAATAGACTGGTGAAACAAATTATTTATCAAGAGATGAGTTAAAACACGATAGCAATAAAATTGCAGAACGGGTTGGCAGGACTGTGAGTATTAGGTGTCATCTGCTATTGGTTAGACCTCAACTTGTTCTGTAATTTGCTGAGTTAAAACTTCCTGGAGACCTTCACTTTATAACTGGAACAATGGACAGACTGAGACAAACTTCCTGGAGACCTTCACTTTATAACTGGAGCAATGGACAGACTGTGACAAACTTCCTGGAGACCTTCACTTTATAACTGGAACAATGGACAGACTGAGACAAACCAACCTGAGAAAAAGATCTTACCAGAGCTGTCAGTATTACACAGGTGTTTATAATTCTCATGAGTATTGCCTCTGGGTAGCTTGTGGCCTTGTACATCACTGTTAACATTTATTTATTCCACGATTTAGATTCAGTGGGCCTACAATGTCCTAAATTAATTCAGCAAATTGTTCCTAAATGGTGGCAAGGTTATGATTTGCTGTGGTATCTTAAATACTGTCTTAGGTACTCTCAAGTATCCTTCCATGGAAGATTTACGAGCTACAAGAAGCACTTGATCAGGAAAAAACATGTACATGCTTCAACCCCCTCCAATAATACTCTCCAGTCCAGTATCTCCTCCCCTCGTCCCCCTAACCTTCCAAGGAAATTGCTTCGGCCTTCACTGCTGCAGTGAAGACATGAAATTATGTTGCTTTGCCTTGAACGTCGTTCCCTCTGGCAATTCTGCAACCAAAAAGATAGAAAGTACCGGCTCCTGGTTTTTCATTTGCTTTTCGTAGCCCCGGCTGGATACTATCGTAGCCCCGGCTGGATACTACCGTAGCCCCGGCTGGATACTACCGTAGCCCCGGCTGGATACTACCGTAGCCCCGGCTGGATAATACCGTTAGATAACAGGTCTAACCCAAGGTCTGGATCCTTCAAGGAAAGGTTAATTTTCCTAACTTTTCCCGTCTCATTATTTTACATTCGCTAAGACTTTCTCACTGGAATTCCTCTCTGACATAACAAGGGCTAAAAAATTCATATAATCAATAAAACGATAAATTAGGCAGATAATACAAGGCCAGATGTCATCAACATTCAAATATTACCACTTGTATAGCAACAAGGCAATAACTCAACTATCAACAAAGTACAATACAGTGGTACCTCGGTATACGTACAGCTCCCAACTCGAACAATTATGTAAGTGTATTTTAGTAAGTGCTTTTGTAAGTGTATTTTTGGGGGTCTGAAACTGATTAATCTACTTTACATTAGTCCTTATGGGAACAAATTCGTTCGGTACTCGAAGAGATCGGCACTTGAACAGCCTTCTGGAATTAATTAAGGTCGTATACCGAGGTACCACTGTACTAAGAGCTAGGACAAGTTCCCAGTTTACGAACTGCAGTACTTATGTTGCGGGTCTGCGGCACAGGGTGGTACAGTAAGCAACATCAAGCAAAAATCAGCAATATCACGTATAAATAAAAGAAGTTAGACCCATAAAGAAACTGTGGATTTGCAAACTTTCCTGCACCAAATCTCAGTGGACAGGAGTTACAAATGTTCAAGGATTTCAGCACAAACCAATTTAATAATAGTGAACACAAAGAACAACGGTGGAACACATGCTAACTGACAGCATGAGAAACTCGAGATGGCTGGAACGATGACCATAGACGAAGTAATCGAACCATCCATCCCCCCAGAACTCCACTGACAAATCAGAGTGCCACAGGACACTTGGCGATCGCCAGACAACTTAGTGTTGTATACAGCCACTAGATAGCGTTGGTTGCCGTGATTACAACTGGCAAAGTTGTCTACAGGAACGTGATTGGTGTTTTGCACGTTGGATAAATACATTCATTCTCAGTACACGCAACATTGTTGAGGGGTGGTGGTGGTTGTGGTGTTGAGGGGTGGTGGTGGTTGTGGCGTTGAGGGGTGGTGGTGGTTGTGGTGTTGAGGGGTGGTGGTGGTTGTGGCGTTGAGGGGTGGTGGTGGTTGTGGTGGTTGCAGTGTTGAGGGGTGGTGGTGGTTGTGGTGTTGAGGGGTGGTGGTGGTTGTGGTGTTGAGGGGTGGTGGTGGTTGTGGTGTTGAGGGGTGGTTGTGGTTGGTTGGTGTTGAGGGGTGGTGGTGGTTGTGGTGTTGAGGGGTGGTGGTTGTGGTGTTGAGGGTGTGGGGTGTGGTTTGTGGTGGTTGCAGTGTTGAGGGGTGGTGGTGGTTGTGGTGTTGAGGGGTGGTGGTAGTTGTGGTGTTGAGGGTGGTAGTGGTTGTGGTGTTGAGGGGTGGTGGTGGTTGTGGTGTTGAGGGGTGGTGGTGGTTGTGGTGTTGAGGGGTGGTGGTGGTTGTGGTGTTGAGGGTGGTGGTGGTGTTGATGGTGTTGGAGTTGTGGTGGTGGTTGTGGTGTTGAGGTGGGGTGGTGGTTGTGGTGTTGAGGGGTGGTGGTGGTTGTGGTGTTGAGTTGTGGTGGTGGTTGTGGGGTTGAGGGGTGGTGGTGGTTGTGGTGTTGAGGGGTGTTGGTGGTTGTGGTGTTGAGGGGTGGTTGTATGAACTAGAAGGGAGGGAAGAGGAAGCAAGAGAAGAAATGGATAGGAAACAGCCTTGTGGGATCCTACCTTTATCTACCTGGAGAGCGTTCCAAGGGTCAACGCTCCCACGACCCGGTCCATTACCAGACCTACTGGTGGAACCGGTCCTGATGAACCAGGCTGTTGCTGACAGCCGCACGCAATCCAGCGTACGAACCACAGTCCGGCTGGTGAGGAACTGACTTTAGGAACCTCTCCAGCTTCATCTTGAAGACAGCCAGAGTTCTATTGGTATTCATCCTTATGTATGTTGAATAGTCTTGGTCTTCTTACATTTATTATGTGTCTCATTGTACTTATAACACTCTTGCTTTTAATTGGGGTAATACAGATAAACAAGAGAAAATGGATGATAGGAGGAGGAGGAGAAGGAGTAAGGAAGATGGGAGGGGGAGGAAAGAGGAAGCAGCGTGAGCAGAAAGAGAGAATATAAAGAAAGAATACTTGTGAGGGTAAAAAGAGGAGAGTAATGAGGAAATATGATGAGGGGAGGAAAGAAAAGGGAAAGGTAAGGGGGACAAGGAAACTCTTTTCTTCCATAAATCCTCTCCCCTCCTTCCCTTTTCCATCCTTCCCTATTCCCTCCCTTTCTATTCCTCCTTTTCTTTACCTCTCCTTTCATCATCTCTCTCTCTCTTCCCCCTTTTCCTCTCTCTCTCTGCCTACTTAGTCTTCTCTCCCTCCCTTCCCTCCCCCTCTCCCTCTCTACAATCCCTCGTCCTCCAAAGCTCAACACTCGGGAACAAGCAATCTCCTTCCCTTCCACACCTCTCGTCTTCCCTTCCACACCTCTCGTCTTCCCTTCCTCACCTCTCGTCTTCCCTTCCACACCTCTCGTCTTCCCTTCCACACCTCTCGTCTTCCCTTCCTCACCTCTCGTCTTCCCTTCCTCACCTCTCGTCTTCCCTTCCACACCTCTCGTCTTCCCTTCCTCACCTCTCGTCTTCCCTTCCACACCTCTCGTCTTCCCTTCCACACCTCTCGTCTTCCCTCCAACACCCCCTCTCTCTATTTTCCTATTTTCACACTTACTATCTTCTCATACTTTCCTTCTTTCCTACTCCCTCGCCTACGCCTCAAACCTCTCCTTCCTCCCATATCATCTCCCCCTCTCTCTCCCTCTCAAATTTACCCCTCTTCTCCATGCACCTCGTCCACTTTTCTCCACAATTCTCTCTCCTCTCGTCTTCTTCTCTCTCTCTCTCTCACTCTCTCTCTCTCATCTCTCTCTCTTCTCTCTCTCTCTCTCTTCTCTCTCTCTCTCTCTCTCTCTCTTCTCTCTCTCTCCCCATCCTCTCATCATCTCTCTCTCTCTCTCCCTCCTCCTACCTCCACCTTACTATACTTTCTACCTCCCTCTAATCGTCTCCTACTCCCACATCTCAACCTTCCCCTCCCGTCATTCCACCCCTACATTCCCTCCCTTAGCTTGCTCCCCACCTCTACCCCCATTATACCTTACTCCACTCCAATACCCCCTCCACTACAAAACCCCCACCTCAATGCACCCCTCCACTCCACCTCCCGAAGCAAGAACATCTCTTCTCTACCTCCCTCCAACCATAATTTCGACCTATTTGACCAATCCCTCAGATCACCTCTTCATCCCTCCACAATCTTCCCTCTCTAATCTTTCTCTCCCATCTCCCACGTCATACTTCCCCTCCCTTACCTTCCATCCAAACCTTTCCCTCGCCTTTCCCCTCCCCAAAATTTCTCTCCTCACTCTCCCATTCCCAAAACTTTTCTCCAGTACAACATATCCGGATATAACAAATCAGGGACTGAACCCTGGCATGAGAACCGGCTAACACGGGGCAGACATCCGGCCCCAACCGGATAAGCCATAAGCAAATAAAACATGCAGGGATAAGCTAGAGTATTCAGAAATAAACGTAACTCGTCAACACAGGGAAAGAGAAGTGTAAAAAATAATATATTGGATTTATATATGCTTGTGTGTGTGTGTGTGTGTGTGTGTGTACTCACCTATTTGTACTCACCTATTTGTGGTTGCAGGGGTCGAGTCATAGCTCCTGGCCCCGCCTCTTCACTGATTGCTACTAGGTCCTCTCTCTCCCTGCTCCATGAGCTTTATCAAACCTAGTCTTAAAACTATGTATGGTTCCTGCCTCCACTATGTCGCTTTCTAAGCTATTCCACTTCCTGACAACTCTATGACTGAAGAAATACTTCCTAACATCCCTTTGACTCATAGGAGTCTTCAACTTCCAATTATGACCCTTGTTTCTGTGTCCCCTCTCTGGAACATCTTGTCTCTGTCCACCTTATCTATTCCTCGCAGTATTTTATATGTCGTTATCATGTCTCCCTAACCCTCCTGTCCTCTAGTGTCGTCAGGCCGATTTCCTTAACCTTTCTTCGTAGGACAATCCCCTTAGCTCTGGGACTAGTCTTGTTGCAAACCTTTGCACTTTCTCTAATTTCTTGACGTGCTTGACCAGGTGTGGGTTCCAAACCGGTGCTGCATACTCCAGTATGGGCCTGACGTATATGGTATACAGAGTCTTGAATGATTCCTTAGTGAGGTATTGGAACGCTATTCTTAGGTTTGCCAGCCGCCCGTATGCTGCAGCAGTTATCTGATTGATGTGTGCCTCAGGAGATGTGCTTGGTATTATACTCACCCCAAGATCTTTTCTTTGAGTGAGGCTTGCAGTCTTTGGCCACCTAGACTATACTCTGTCTGCGGTCTTCTTTGCCCTTCCCCGATATTCATGACTTTACATTTGGCAGGGTTAAATTCAAGGAGCCAGTTACTGGACCAGGCTTGCAGCCTGTCCAGGTCTCTTTGTAGTCCTGCCTGATCCTCGACTGATTTTATTCTTCTCATTAACTTCACATCATCTGCAAACAGGGACACTTATGAGTCTATCCCTTCCGTTATGTCATTCACATATACCAAAACAGTACAGGTCCTAGGACTGACCCTTGTGGAACTCCACTCGTCACAGGTGCCCACTCTGACATCTCGTCACGTACCATGACTCGTTGTTGCCTCCCTGTCAGATATTCTCTGATCCATTGCAGTGTTTTTCCTGTTACGTGTGCCTGATCCTTTAGCTTTTGCATTAACCTCTTGTGAGGAACTGTGTCGAACGCCTTCTTGCAGTCCAAAAAAATGCAGTCTATCCACCCCTCTCTCTCGTGTGTGTGTGTGTGTGTGTGTGTGTGTGTGTGTGTTGTTGTTGTTGTTGGTTGTGTTATAAGTTTTCTTGTAACACATTATCTTCTTATTCCTTCCTTCTTCTCATCAGCTTTTTCATCATCAATGACACGTAAGACTCTTTCTTCTTCAGGGTAATTTTCATGTGAGAAAATTACGAAATCTTGAGTTAGCTCTTATGAGGGACCGTGTGGCAGTAACTTTCTACTGTCCTCATCTTCCACCTTTCTCTGCATGGGACTGAAGAAGCCACTGGTCGGGCGAAATGTTTTCAGAAGATACCCAAATGTTACCCAAGTGTCTCATTTATTAGTCTTCTACTAGTCTAAGTATTCACATCCACCCATCTGCACCTCTTTCCTGGCTCCTCATTCCTAAGCATCGTAGAATTTGTTAATGAAAAACGATTTTCCTTCCCTGGAAACATTGTTTTTTATGTATTAATTTGTTTTTTTTCGGAGGTTTACTGACTCATTATTGTCTTCACTACACTCCCGGATGTGCGTATTATGATATGGTGCCGTAACTAAACTATGTACAGTAGTGAGGGTTTACACCAGGGGTTTCCAACCTGGGGCTCACGCACGCACCCCCAGGGGTGCGAGATGGCATTTCAGGGGGTGCGACAAAGAGTCCTAATGAAAAGCACAATTCCGCTTATTTTACCAAAAACTTTTCTAACTGTTCATTTTATATTTGTATTTTATGCACTGAATTAAAAGTTTATTTTAGTTCAATGTGTTCACCCGCAATACTGTGTTCTTCACCTTCAAATGTGATATTACTTTCGTGGGTTATGTAACATTAGTTAAACATTTTGTAGGCTGTGCAAGATTAGTCAAACATTTCCTAGGGATGCGGGGCATAGATGAGGTTGGAACCCCCTGGTTTACACTCTGGTTAGTGCTATGACACCTTCCTGGTCAATCCACATAGGATGGAATTTGAGGACGTGGACGTTGTAATTTTTACAATGTGTAACTCAATGTTGAACAGGAGTTTACTCTCATCTAATACGCTGTTGAAGGAAGGAGTAGCTGGATTAAATCAGAGATATGGTTCCCAACTAGTCAGTCTCGTGTTTATCTAATTGTTGGTTTATCTCTTCTGTTATATACAGAAATGATGACAAAAATTCTGACATTGTTTTTAGTAGACATTAACAGGCACTTATCCCCCTTCTCCCGCAGAAAACTTTACCAACATGTATCTGATTTGTTACTTTTCGTTGGGGCAGAGCAACAGAGATTTTAAGATAATCGAGATTTAATAAAGGTGGGAAAAACTCAAGTCACAGACCTGGAAGGGCTCTTGTGGTTGTGAGAATGGAGGATATGTCAGCGAGTAAGATGGGAAAACTAAGTGTAAATACCTAACTCTGATGATACCTCCTTTCCTCTAGTAACATTGCCCAAATATTTATTATAAATAATTTTTTTGTAGTAATTAAGGCAGAAGAATATCTTTTAGATAATATACATATAGCGGAGGTGCTCAATAAATGGTAAAATTCCAGTTTTTCCTAGTCCACCTTACCTTGATTCGCAGTTCATCGTTTGATCCCTTTATTATGCAAGTAATAAGTGGAAAAGTGATTGGATCAGCGAGGTGTGGATAGCGGTGAATCAATGCAGTGATTAACCAGCTGATTGAGTGAGGGTAATTACCAAGCTTTATTACCTTAATTGTAATTAAGTTACTGGTTGATTATGTGAGGCACCTGAGTGCTGGCGTGACGGTGTCAGCGACACTGCGCTGTAATTCAGATCATCGTGTTTACGTTGTTTTTATCATTCTGGGTCCAGTGTTGCAGCTTCCTGACTCTTATGTCTGTCTCTTGTTGACACGAAGCCTCTTCTCTCTCTCTGACTATTGTTTTCTACTTGAGTATTTTTGCAGCCCTGAAGAAGCGCTGAATTGGTAGGGGGTCATACAGCACTTGGGAGATAGTTAACTTTGAGCCATAAAAGGGAGGAAAGTTCCAATTACTTGGATCAAGAGCCCTTCTCAAAAAAGATTTGTTTTTACATTAATTGTGAATACTTGTTTGGAATCTTTCATTAAATTTGGTGTCTCGTAGCTCGAATGGTAGCGCACTCAGCTCACACACTGAGGTACGTGGTTCGATCCCCCTGTAAGGGTGGAAACATTAGGATGTGTTTCCTTAAGACACCTGCTGTCCATGTTCACCCATTAGTAAAATAGGTACCTGGGTGTTAGTCGACTGGTGTGGGTCGCATCCTGGGGATAAACCTGACCTAATTTACCCGAAATGCATAACAAGCGACTTTCTATATAGTAGTCTGTACACCTTGTACATGTACTTGTAGAAATAAAGATTATTATTATTATTATTATCATTATTATCATTCACAGAATTCCTCGTTATTTATAGTCAGTTATCCTCATTGTTCTTTACTCTGATTAATGATCAGCAATTATTTTTTTTCTTCTGTAGTGAATGCGAACACGAGATGTGTTTGTCTGTATTCCTCATCTTATTTTCATTAGTTGATTGTTCTTGGAGGTTCCTTGTGTTCACAGTCCTTCAGTGCCATCTTCACTCTAGCTGTATATTAAGTCCCGTTGTAATGGTCTCTCTCTCTCTCTCTCTCTCTCTCTCTCTCTCTCTCTCTCTCTCTCTCTCTCTCTCCCTCTCTCTCCCTCTTCCTCATCCTTCGTTTATCGTGTTAAACAAGTTTTTGGACACTACCACCTTGGCCCGCCGGGTCACCATCTGGAGAAGACCCGGGCCAGCAGTACCGGCGAATCTACTCTGCGCACCTCCTCTCCAAGAAGGTCCCTAGTCTTCCAGTGTGTATCTCCCTAGTTAAAGTCTCGCGCAGCATTAGCAATTTCCCTTTCCATCTTTAAAATGCAAGGGAAGACAGCTGCGAAACAAACTTCAGTTGCAATGACAACGTTTCGCTCTGTGTAGAGCTTTAACCAAGCCATTTTCTTCATAAAGCTCCTGTGCCTTTTCTTCGTTATCGGCAGAACACAGCTGCTACTGCTACCAGATGTTAGTGGTGCTGCCTCAGTGATGCTGCCTCAGTGATGCTGCCTCGGTGATGCTGCCTCAGTGATGCTGCCTCAGTGATGCTGCCTCGGTGATGCTGCCTCAGTGATGGTGGCTCAGTGATGCTGGCTCAGTGATGCTGCCTCAGTGATGCTGCCTCGGTGATGCTGCCTCGGTGATGCTGCCTCAGTGATGCTGGCTCAGTGATGCTGGCTCAGTGATGCTGCCTCAGTGATGCTGGCTCAGTGATGCTGCCTCAGTGATGCTGGCTCAGTGATGCTGCCTCAGTGATGCTGCCTCAGTGATGCTGCCTCAGTGATGCTGCCTCAGTGATGCTGGCTCAGTGATGCTGGTCTCAGTGATGCTGCCTCGGTGATGCTGGCTCAGTGATGCTGGCTCAGTGATGCTGGCTCAGTGATGCTGGCTCAGTGATGCTGCCTCAGTGATGCTGCCTCAGTGATGCTGCCTCAGTGATGCTGCCTCAGTGATGCTGCCTCAGTGATGCTGGCTCAGTGATGCTGCCTCAGTGATGCTGCCTCAGTGATGCTGCCTCAGTGATGCTGCCTCAGTGATGCTGCCTCAGTGATGCTGCCTCGGTGATGCTGCCTCAGTGATGCTGGCTCAGTGATGCTGCCTCGGTGATGCTGCCTCGGTGATGCTGCCTCAGTGATGCTGCCTCAGTGATGCTTACAGTGGTTTTGTTATTGTCCTGGTCCTGCTATCTCTGTATCTTGTTACTGGTTGGGGGATAAGCTATAAACGAATAAAATATGCAAGGATAAGCTAGGGTATTCAGAAATATACGCTACTCGTCAACAAAGGGAAAACAGAGATGTGGAAAAAAATTGGATGGATTTATATCTGTACTCACCCATTTGTCCTCGCCTATTCGTTGTTGCGGGGGGGGGGTTGAGTCCCGGCTCCTGGCTCTGTCTTTTAACGTGCTGCTTTTTGGAATTGCTCTCACTTAGCCTCCTGGGTTCTGTCATGCATATTCTTGAAACTATATGGAGCCCGTGTGTGTGTACTCACCTATATGTGGTTGAAGGAGTCGATTCACAGCTCCTGGCCCCTCCTCTTCCCTGATCTCTATTGGGTCTACTCATGGGTTCAAGAGCCTTATTGTACCTCTTCTCTGTGTATATGTGTATGAGAGAGAGAGAAAGAGAGAGAGTGAGAGAGAGAGAGAGAGAGAGAGAGAAGAGAGAGAGAGAGAGAGAGAGAGAGAGAGAGAGAGAGAGAGAGAGAGAGAGAGAGAGAGTCAGACAGACAGAAAGAAATACGGACAGACATAGACACAAACAGAGAGAAACCGACAGACAGACGGAGACAGAGGGGCTAGCCAGGAAGATAGCAGTGGTGTAAACAAGCTTACGGTATATGAGGATGTATAAACTGGGATAAAATAGAAGGGTGGGTGATCGCTTCATTACTATCTGACCATAAAGGCCGCTCCCTGCTCCTCAGAGATCGTAAACACTGAAAGGACGCCTCCCAGACCCCGTCTTAAGTCCTCCACTGGAGGAGGGAGGGACGTGGGGGTACGAATGGTTGGAGGTTGAGGAGGGAGGAGGTATTTAGAGGGAGGAGGGAGGGTAGAGGAAATGGGGAAAAACATACATACATGCACACACACACACACAGTAGCTGTCAGTGAAGAGGCAGGGCCAGGAGCTATGAATCGACCCCTGCAACCACAACTAGGTGAGTACACACACACACACACCTTACCTTTGATATACCTTCAATGAGTTCCGAGAATTTTTCTAGTCCCCGAGGCCCGGCCTTGGGCCAGGCTCTTCTGGTGCTTCCCTGGTCAACCAGGCTGTTGCTGCTGCTGGCCGGCTGACTCACATATCCATCACAGCCTGGTTGATCTGGCACCTGGTGAAGGTACTTGTTCGGTTTCCTCTTGAAGACGTCTACATTTGTCCCAGCAGTGTTTCTGATATCTTCTGGTAAGATGCCTAATAGTCTGGGGCCGCGGATGTTGATACAGTGTTCACTTATTGTGCCCACAGCTCCACTACTGTTCACTGAGTTTATTTCGGCCTTCCTTCCATATCTCTCGCTCCAGTATGTTGGTATGGCAGTGTGCAGAATTGGGACCAGGCCCTCAAGTACTTTCCAGGTATATATAATCATATATCTACCTCTCCTTCGCTCCAGTGAGTATATATTTGGGACTTTGAGACGTTCCCAGTAATTTAAATGCCTTATAGGCTCTATGTGGGCCATAAACGATCTCTGTATCTGTTTTAGCTTTGATATTTACACTGTCCTGAACGGGGCCGTCAACTCTGAGCAATATTCCAAATGATAAAGCACAAGCGATATGAAAAAAATGTCACTATTGATCTTATTTCCCTTTTTTTGAAAGTTCTCATCATCTTTCCGGCTGTCTTGACCTTTGTCTTATCGTGTTCTTTGAAAGAAAGGTCAACTGACATAATTACTCCCAGGTTTCTCGCATTTTCCTTTCGTTCTACTTGACGATCCTCTTGAGTTTTGTATATAGTGTTCCTTTTGAGTTCTTCATTCTTTCCATACCTAAGCAGCTGAAACTTATCACCAGTGAACGTCATGTTCTCCACTGCCCACTGGAAAATGCTACTTATATCTTTCTGCATACGTACATGTTTAAAAAAGGGCATGATAATATCCAGGAGACTAAGAGAGTCAGTGACGTACTTAACAGACGCGGCCACGAAGGAAAACCCAACAATATGAGTAAAAGTTATTGCCAGAGATGTTGTAAGTAGTTCAGAAAATCGACAGGTTGAAAAATGAGACGATTGTGCAACAGTTGGGAGTCTTTATTGTCTAAACGCTTCGCCAGCCAGTGGCTTCTACAGTCCAATACCGAAACGTTAGGTGGAAGATGATGAGTAATTTGAGGTAATCAGTCCCTCAGCCTGGAGTTGATGTGTTAATATTGCCAGAGGTCCACATGAACCACATCACATGACAACACATGCTATGTTAGCCGATTTTTTTTGTTACCAGAATTGGCTGTCCAGACGAACCTTCAAACATCTTAATTAAAAATCGATTAGGAAAGAAGTGAGCGAAAATGCAGATTTTATTTTGTCCGATGAACGTTTCCAGTAAACTCTTATTTTTATTTTAAATATTCGGTATATAAAGAAAGGTATGACTCAGCGTTAGTGTGAGTGTGGGGGTGACTGTGTGCGTAATGTGGGGGTGACTGTGTGGGTAATGTGGGGGTGACTGTGTGGTTAATGTGAGGGTGACTGTGTGGTTAATGTGGGGATTAACTGTACTGTGAAGCTGGTGTTATTGTACGGTCAAGGTGGGGGTAACTGTACGGTCAAGGCGATGTTACTGTACGGTCAACGTGTGGGTAATTGTACGGTCAAGGCGATGTTACTGTACGGTCAACGTGGGGGTAATTGTACGGTCAAGGTGGTGTTACTGTTCTATCTGGGGTGGTCGCAAGACTTGACATCATAATTGCCTAACACAAACACCTCAGTTGCCAACTTGCTTGACCTCATTCAGGTCGAGTCTATTTTATTGATAGACTAATCCATCTTCCGTACATTTCACAAGGCTATTACTGCCTTTTTCAGAATTTTTACTTATGCAATTTTCTATTGCAGTTGGAAAATAAATGTTGAATTCTAATTTATTCGTGTATTCAGAGGAATGGACGGAGGGGATAGGTGATGGATGGTTAGAAATAAGAGTCGCAAGAACGAGGGGGGATAGATGGGAGGTGAAAACACAAGGATGGGGAAAAAATGATTCTTCAATCTCGGGATAGTAAATAGGTTTGCTTAAACTTAATGAGGTGCAGGAGAGAAATTACATACACAGTTTTAAGAGTAGGTATGGTAAGGCCTAAGAGGTAAAGAACCGATAATTCTAATTTGGGTCGCAGAGCTCCAATCCTCCTCTCTTTCTCCCTCTCTCTCTCTCTCTGTCTCTCTCTGTCTCTCTCTCTCTCTCTCTCTCTCTCTCTCTCTCTCTCTCTCTCTCTCTCTCTCTCTCTCTCTCTCTCTCTCTCTCTCTTCCACTAGTTGACCTCCAAAGGATCTTTAAATATAAGAGGTGAAGTAGCAGTCTCTCTTTGGTCAGCTTTCATTTCCTTTGACTAGGTTTAACAACCGAACACACTCCATTTACTCTGCAAATTATCAGCAACAGCAACAACAGAATGTTTCTGTCTATCTCAACTCCACTTTCGGCGTGAGAAGTTGACAAATTGAGCTGGAGAAATGGAGTCATTGGCAAAGTGTGTTCCAATCAGGAAATCGATCGTTTTTGCAAAAGAGTCGCTGGAGAGAGGGAACGTGCGCGTCCGAGCCGGCCACTTCCCTCTGATGACCACCGAACCCGGCTTCACGACCCGGCTTCACGACCCGGCTCCAGCGATTGGCCTATTCAGAATTAGCGGGGAATCCAAGCGGGAGACTCGTAAACTCAAGAAGGTGTCTTGATCCTACAGTTGTCTTGTTTAGTGTTATTATTGTGATTCAACTACCGGCCAAGAAGTCACTGGTCGGGAATTTACAATTGCTCAGGTGTCGACCATGGGTACATAAGGACCAGGAGGACCTGTACCGGGAATACACGTAGACCAGGTTAAAAAAATGGACCAGGTGCACATAATAACCGGGTATTTATATGAACCAAGTTCACATAGGAACTAGGTTTATATATGGACCAGGGACACGTGGATCAGGTACATGTATGGATCAGGTATAAACAAGCTTTTAATAAAGAGAATGTTGAATGTTGGTTTTAAAACAAAAGCTTACGGAGCCTTGTCAGAAAGAAACTAGTTAATGAGCTTGAAGAAAGTAGATCAGCAACAGATTTGAAACTAGCAGATACATTATCTATTACAAAGAAATGTGTCAAGTTATATCTATCTATGGAGATATTAACAAGGTCAGTAGACCGCAAGATATTACTGCTAGATCCAGGCTAGGCACTAGGTGTCTCTGGCAGTACAGTTTGCATGGAGTTGTTAGTGGCATGAAATGCAAAGTGTGTGGGCAGAGACAGAGCCATATACTGGTGTGTGGACATAGACAGAGCCATACACTGGTGTGTGGACAGAGACAGAGCCATACACTGGTGTGTGGACAGAGACAGAGCCATACACTGGTGTGCGGACAGAGACAGAGCCATACACTGGTGTGCGGACAGAGACAGAGCCATACACTTGTGTGCGGACATAGAGCCATACACTGAAGCATCATATCTTAGTGTGTACAAACATCCAACCTTCCAGAGGCACCTCCATGTTAACCTCACACGATAAGACGAAGCATCTCGGTCTTAATGATAAGACATCTGAAATCTTGAGGCTGTATCCACACTTTGTATCGACCAGATGAAATTATTATAATCACAACTGAACGCTAAACACACAAGGTCACATCGACTAGATGAATGAATGGTTTATATAGAGACCCCAACCCAGTAAAGTCCGATTTTTTTAGTGGTAATAAGACATCATTTTTTTTTTTTTGAGGTATATAAAGTAACTGTAAATTATGAAATGGTTAATATTTATTTTGTAGTGACACAATGCTCAGCGAGGTTTGGTTGACCCATTGTGACCTCTGTAATCCTTGTTTTTTTTTGTTTTTTTTTCACTGCCGCTCACAGGGTGAACATGCGGTGTACAATGAACTAGCCGCTGAGGTGGCACCACTAGCAGCAGTGTACATTGGTGCAGGTTGCGGTCGTGGGGGGGGGGTAGGAGAGTGATGGTACCGGTGTGGTTGTCAATGTGACGTTGGTTGCGATGATTCTGATTACAGTGGTAAAGGGTTGTGATGATGGTAAAGGTGGTGAAGACGATTTTTGAGGATGATGGTGATGAAGGGAAGGTAGTGATGGTGGTGAAGGTGAGGTAGTGATGGTGGTGAAGGTGAGGTAGTGATGGTGGTGAAGGTGAGGTAGTGATGGTGGTGAAGGTGAGGTAGTGATGGTGGTGAAGGTGAGGTAGTGATGGTGGTGAAGGCGAGGTAGTGATGGTGGTGAAGGTGAGGTAGTGATGGTGGTGAAGGTGAGGTAGTGATGGTGGTGAAGGTGAGGTAGTGATGGTGGTGAAGGTGAGGTAGTGATGGTGGTGAAGGTGAGGTAGTGATGGTGGTGAAGGTGAGGTAGTGATGGTGGTGAAGGTGAGGTAGTGATGGTGGTGAAGGTGAGGTAGTGATGGTGGTGAAGGTGAGGTAGTGATTGTGATGAAAGTGAGGTAGTGATGGTGATGAAGGTGAGGTAGTGATGGCATCGATCACTTGTCTAAACATGTAAAAACCTTAACTCTCCTCAATTTCTCTTTATTTTCCTTGAAAGGTTCGTTGATTTGTTAGACTTTAAGCCAAATTTAATCTACAAAATACAGATTAAAATCGGCTTAAAACTTAATAAATCAATTCAACCTTTCAACTCTAAACTCCAGGAAAACTCCTGTTCAATAAATAGTGTTATCTCTAAGACTGGACTTACAGTACTCTTGACAGATAATTATTTACCCAAAGATCACTCCTCAGGCACCTGAAGCATCTGACATATCCTGAACACACAAGAGATTAAAGTTTAAAACCTATTGATTACACGATCACCAAGGCTGCCTTTAACTGGCTCACCTCAACAATACCATAATTCCTAAAACAAGGATAAACTTATACTGTTTATATATATATATATATATATATATATATATATATATATATATATATATATATATATATATATATATATATATATATATATTTATGATATAGATAAGTTTACAATAATTTAATAATAATCAACCGCAATGAAATAAAAAAAAATTCGTTTAGGTTAAGAATGATTTTTGCGAAATTATTGCCTGGTCACAAACCGGTCCGCGGGGGCGTTGACCCCCGAAACCCTCTCCATGTATACACAGAGGAGAGATAGGAAAAGGGAGATGTGTGAACATAAAAATAATGAAAGTAATGTATAACGTGAGTGGGACTCTAGTCTGCAGTCTTTCACAATCTGGTAAATTCACTAAACACAGGTGTATTTACAGCAAAGTGGCCGCTGACTTGTATAGTTTTCACGGTCTCAGTCGTGGAGTTAGTAAGGAAGGGTATGTAAGACAAGAACGTATTTAACGACATCATTAAGAGGAGCGTCGTACATTCCAATACCCTGCCGAGGGAGAGCCTCGAGCTCTCTTCTCTAGCAATCCTGCTAACCGCCCCGATGGGATCACATTATATGTCTGGAAGACAGGCAGGCACGCGTATCTACTATGGCTGACACTTACATCCTACTCAGTGTTGGCCAGCGGTGAGGTGTTACTTCTTCAGTAACACTTCTTCCGATTAGTATTGGAGACCAAAACTACACTGCGTCTCAGTGTAATGATTCAGAGAGGAAACTCCTGCTGCATCTTGGGTTCCAGCTCAGCCTATGACAAACTTAATGATCTACACAACTTAGCTTGAACTCTGAGGGTGTATTATGTAACCCTGACATACCTTCATATATATAATAAATAATCAAAACAACGCCCTGTGACTCATAGCGAGAGTATCAATCTGGAAGCCCGGCGTGAAGACAGACTTCATGGTTTGCTGCTTGTTCAACCAGGCTTTTGCTGCTAGCGGCCTGCACACCTACTTGGCCATCACAACCTGCCTGATCTGGCACTTTCAACAGATAATGGTCCAGTTTCCTCTTGTTGTCACCGGGTTTTATATCTACCGATTACTGGTTGATGAATCGTGGGCCACGGAAGTTAGCACAGTGTTCTCTAACTGTGGCTATGGCTCCTCTTCAGTGTTCATTCTCCACTTTCTCCCGTATCTCTTACTTCTTTCTCCCGTATCTCTTACTTCTTTCTCCCGTATCTCTTACTTCTTTCTCCCGTATCTCTTGCTTCTTTAAGTTGCTATGGTAGTGTGTACATTGGGACCCTGACTATCAAGTACAGTATTTTCCATAAATATGTTATCAGATATCTCTCTTCTCAGTTCAGAGGTTCACATTGAACGATGTTTGAGGTTTTCCCAACAGTTTGGGTGTTTTAATAATGTTGGTAGAATTACCGACAGAATGTTAAGTAAAAGGACACAAGTGCAATTAATGTGACATTTTTATTGAGGCAACGTTTCGCTCTCCAGGAAGCGAAAAGTTGCCACAGAACGAAACGTTGCCACAAAATGTAGCATTAATTGCACTTGTGTCCTTTTACCTAACATATTGTCGGTAATTCTACCAACATTTTCCTGAACTGTCCCAACAAAAGCTTCTGTTTTGCAATTTGGAAAATTTGAAAATTGGACCCAAGATTTTTTGACGTTCCTGGGACGCCAGCAACGCCTTGCTCTTGGCACCAAACACTTTGTGGGTTCTATCCTCCGGACTCGATATACGAATTTGTTATTCTCAATCCACCATAAGATTACAATGCTGAGAGTCACTTTTTTTATTATTTCTTTGACCAAATTTTTAGCTATAATGATTTCAGTGGCAATCGTTGTATGTTTTAATTTCTTCCAGACACAAATAACCCACACACTTTATTGTGCCTTTTTCCATTAATAGCTTCAGTTCTACACCTAATCTTAATCATCCCTCTACTAATCTCATGCATTCCACCAATAATTTTGTTCCACTGCTAATATTATCTATTCCACCCCTAATCTCGTTCATTCTACCCAAATCTCATCCATTCCACACCTAATATCGTTCATTCTACCCCTAATATCGTTCATTTCACCCCTAATATCGCTCATTCCATACCTAATGTCGTTCATTACACACCAAATATCGTTCATTCCACATCTAATATCGTTCGTTCTACCCCTAATCTCATCCATTTCACCCCTAATTTTATCCGTTCCACCCCCCAATCTCATTGATTCAACTCGAGTCTTATTTCACTACTAATCTCAAACATTCCATCCCTAAATTCACCTATTCCATCCGAAACATCTTGCCCATTTTCCCCCCCCCCTGTCTTCTCATCCATCCCCTTCAATCTATCACCTTTTCCTCCTCATCCAACACCCCCACCCTCCCGTTCCCCCGGCATAACCATCCCTCCCCTATATATCAACCCCTCCTTCCATTTCCCCCTCCCCGGCCCTGCAGGCTCGACCGCCGGTCGAACGCAATCAGTCTGAGAGCTTTTAAGGAGATAAATAAAGGCGGGTTTAATTACGCAACAATGTCAGGTGTGATATTGACCAGGAGGGCGATCATGATACGTGCGGGGGAGGGGAGGAGGGGGTGATGGGGAGGGTGATGGGGAGATGGGTTATGGGAGGGGGGTTATGGGGAGGGGGGTTATGGGGAGGGGGTGATGGGGAGGGGGGTTATGGGGAGGGGGGTTATGGGGAGGGGGGTTATGGGGAAGGGGGTTATTGGGTGGGGATAGGGGGAGAGGGGGTGATGGGGGAGGGAGTAATTCGGGATGGAGGGTTGGGATGTGGGGGGTGGAGGGCGGTCAATCCGTGCTATCTGCTGTGTCTTGTTCGTTGCTTGGTTTGTGCATGTTTGTAGTTTATGTTGAGTCTGCTTTTTTTTTAACCTTAATGTCTGTCTGTTTCTGCTTTTGTGTTTGTTTGTCTGTGTCTGCTTTGGTGTTCGTCCAGGTGTCGTGTCGGCTTTTGCGTCTGCTTGTCGCTCTGTCTGCTTTCACGCCCGTCTCTTGTGTTTGTTTCAGTGTTCGATTGTCTCTGCTTTTGTTTGTCTCTGCTTATATTAGCCTGCCCCCCGTGTCTGCTTTTATGTCTGTTATTTGCTTTTTTTTATTTTAGCTTGTTTCTGTCTGCCTTTATGCTTGAATATCTCTGTTTCCTTTCGTGTTTGCTTGTCTGTTTGCTTGTCTGTTTGCCCGGCTGTTTGCCCGGCTGTTTGCTTGCCGTTTTACTAGACATATTCTCCTAGATGAATGTTACATGTTTTCAAGAACCGTTTTATTATATGTGAAAGATGCTTTTTGCTAGACGTATCACATCTAGACGCATTCTACCTGTGTTTTAGACGCATTCTACCTGTGTTCTAGACACATTCTCCCTGTGTTCTAGACGTATTCTGTATTCTAGATGCATTCTGTGTTCTAGACATCTAGGCCTGGTCACAGACCGGGACGCAGGGGCGTTGACCCCCGGAACCCTCTCCAGGTATACTCTCCAGGTAGACGCATTCTGTGTTATAGACGCATTCTACATGTGTTCTAAACGTATTCTGTGTTCTAGACGCATTCTACATGTGTTCTAAACGCATTCTGTGTTCTAGACGCATTCTACATGTGTTCTAAACGTATTCTGTGTTCTAGACGCATTCTACATGTGTTCTAAACGCATTCTGTGTTCTAGACGCATTCTACTAGATACGTTCTTACTGTATCCTTCATCACAGAGCATTAGATGATTGCCTGATGCATCGGGCTGTAAGCTTGCGCTTTTTGTCTCTCATCTTTTCTATGATGGGATTACATGTGTTGTTTTCCAGGTGTTTGACAATTTTGTCACTATTATGTTCATACCCGTGTCCGATTATCTCTGTTCCCGTGCAGAATCAAGTAGACATATGTGTAACACATGGGTGTTGGTGTTGACGATTCCTAGGTGTGTCTTATTCCGTAGCTTGTTGGTATTGTATGCTCAGAATTGGACACTTGTGGAACACTTGGGGAATCTTTATTTCGCCAACAAGTGGTTTCCTCAGTCCGGTACAGAGGTGAATGGTGGAGGAAGAGAAGGAGTTTGAGGTAATCAGTCCCACGGGCCGGAGTCGATGTGTTCAGTCCATCAATCTTGAGAAGAGTACAGCATATGCTCGGAGAAGTGGCTTATATACCGCAGACAGGTGAGTTGAAGCAGCAGCAGACGGCGTCACCAGTGGAAAAATTCCACTAGTAGAAGTAGGTCATGCCTATAGGTTAGGCAAGCACTGAGGAATTCCTTATATCCAGATCCCAAGATGTTGATGCGTCTGAGAAGTATGTTGTAAATTACAAATCCGACAGGTTGAAGAATGAGACACTTGTGTAACATTTGGGAATGTTTATTGTGAGAATGTTCCCAATGTAAACATTCCCAAATATTGGAAAAGTGTCTCATTCTTCAACCTGTCAGTTTTGTAAGCCATTTACATCATGTCGGTACTAAGGTACATATTGACGGTAAATCTACCTTTTATTACTTGCAGCCTATTTCTTCAAATATTTCTGATGGTTTGTAATTTCAGCTGAATGTTAGAGACAGAATACAAAGAATAGATGACGCCGCCAAGATCACCAAGGTAGACGAGGAACTTTTAGGCGTTGTAAAGTTTCAATGTTCGCAAGAGAACTTATTTCCCATGTAGGGAAAATTAATCCCAGACAGACGGGTAAATAAGAGGATAGTGAAATAACTAATGAGGAAGTTAAGAAGTTGTTATTAAGTGTTGATAAGACGAAAGCTTTAGGATCTTTAATAGAATCTTGTGCAGAAGAATGATTTTATCCACTCTGGGAACTTTTTAAATTTCGCTGCAGGAGGTAAATTAGTAGACACATGGAAGATGTCACATGTTTTGTCTATATTTAAAAAAAAAGTTACACGAAAAACCATTTAAACAATAGGCTTGTTTTCTAACGAATTTTGTAAAATTATCGGTAAAAACCATTAGAGAAAAGTGGATTCAACACATACAGAATAATATATTAATTGGTAAAACAGTTTTGCTTTCCACTTGAAAATTCAGGTATATAAAATTTGTTAAGATACTGTGACATAGTTTCGAAAATTGCTCAAGAAAGAAATGGATTGGAAGATTTTATTAACTTAAACTTTAAGAAAACCTTTGTTAAAGTTCCCCGTGAAAAAATAATTTGGAAACTTCAAAATATTGGATAAATTAAAGGTAAATTAAATGTCTACATGGAAGGATGTCACAAGCGGGGTGCCGCAAGGATCTGTACTTGTCACATTAATGTTTCTGATTTACACAAATGATTTATCAGAAGGAATAAAAAATTATATGAATGTTTGTAGACGAGGCGGAAATCTTAGGTAAAATTAATAAAAAAATGACCGTAAGTCTTGACAAGACGATCTGGATAAAAAGACAATGGAATTTAATGTAGATAAATGTTATATAATGGAAATGGGGGACAGTGAAATCAAGCCACATGAAGACTATGTGACAGATATTTAAAGTATCAGAGAGAGAGAGAGATCTAGGAGTTATTATTAAAAAAAAATTACCACAGGAAAATCATATATTAAAACTGTGAGAAACATGGTACACTGCCTAGCTATAAAATATCTTTCAAATATGTTGATGTTGTAGTGTTGAGAAAGTTATTTATAACTTGTACTAGGCCAAAAATTGGACCACGCAGCGGTTGTGTGGTGCCCACACATGTAAACACACATAGATAAGTTGGAAAAAGTTCAGAATTATAAGACAGCTGCCAGAGGTGGTGTTGATTCACCGGGAATTCTCTCAGCCCGGGTCTTTACCAGATGGCGACCCGGCTCCGGCTCCCTGGCGTGAGAGTATCAGAGACCTATGTCTCCCATGGGAGGGGGTACCCCTCAGCGGTGGGACCAAGTGGTCCCAGGCCTAGCCACATTCCCCACCAGCACGAGGCAGGTGGTAGATAGATGCTAGGCCTCTCTGGTCTGCCACCTTCCCCGCCCCAAGGAGGCTGACAGGAAGGACAGGCTTGCGAGCCGCAGATGGTAGCAAGCTCCAGCCTTGGCACCTACCCTGCCCTAGAAGGGCTGGGCATGGTGATCGACCGGCTGCCAGAGTTGAGTAATATGACCTATGATGAAAGACTGAGGACATTAAAGATGCTGACGTTTGGCTGATAGCAGGAGAAGAGGAGACATGATAACTACATATAAATACTTGAAATAATAGATAAAGATAATTTCTAAGTACCTGCAACAGAGATACCAAGAAGCCATCACTGCAAATTGACGACAAAGTGGAGTGGAAAGGATAGTAGAAAATCTTCTCAAATAGAGTAGTTGACCAATGGAATGCATTAGAAGGAGAATTAATAAGCGCTGCAACCAATGGAAATTAAACAAAAAAAATATTATTTGATGAACAGAGTAATGAAGACTGGACACCAAGAGCAGGACTTTGTTCCTGTAGGTACAGAGAGATAATTACAAACAGGTGATAACCCACACATTAAATGTAATATGTGTTAGGTGGTGCTACCATCACTCTCAGGATCCACTTGTGACGCGTGATCTATAGGTAATGTTATTTTTGTATAGTAGATGTCGATTTATTGGATTTGTAGATAAATTAGCATACGAGAATACCAAAACACAAACACACACACACACATACGTATATATATATATATATATATATATATATATATATATATATATATATATATATATATATATATATATATATATATATATATATATATATATATATATATATATAATAATATATATTGAAGCGAGTGTTACCAGCTCAGGCAGGGTAACATTAGGAGGTCTGATAATACTATCAGCCCTAAAAAATATCGCGTCCAGCTGGAGCAATTAATCTGATCGCAGTTATATTTGTAATTGAAAAGCTTACATTAGTGAAATATTCATAAGTAATACACTCATATATTTATCTATTCAAATCCGCCTCACATTTGTGCCGCGAAAATGCAGTTTGAGCGACGTAATGTGCTCTGGAAATGTGACTGTTGATGTGATGAAGCTAATATGTGACATCTCCGCCCCCACTCTCTCTCTCTCTCTCTCTCTCTCTCTCTCTCTCTCTCTCTCTCTCTCTCTCTCTCTCCCATTCCTCCTCTCCCCATATATCCTAACCTTATTAAACAAACTTGTGCAGTATAAAAACGTAGTTTAAACGCAATAAAATATTGATAAACACATAAATCAGCCACTAGAATGCATGTGCATTCCTCTCACTGCCCTCTCTCATTCACAGTCCCTTGCACAGCAGTTCCTAATACTCTTGTTTATTTCTTCCTCTTCTCCCTCCACTCACACCCACTACTCTTCTTCCCTTATTTTCCCGGCCCTAACCACCTTTTTTCCTCCCCTTTCTAATTCCCATCTCGTATCTCTCCTTTCTTTAACCGCCCATTTCCCCCCACCTATCCTTCTCTTAACCACCACCTACTTCCTCACCACCCATTAACCTTCTTCCCTTTAGTCGACTGGATTATGATAAGCATAACACGAACACAGAGAGGGGGGTTATATTATCCTATGTGTGAAGCTGTTAGCACGAGCGCAGTAGCACAGCCAGAGTATAAACAAGAAAACACGAGCAAAGGTCCGTAGATAGTGATCCACGAACGCTGGTTTTTACATCAACACTCAAGTACAGTTTACACAGATAGAAACACATACATGAGTGCTGACTCGTGTAGCTAAGCCAGCGGGATGCTTCCACGGTAATACGAATACTCAGGTGAGAGTGGGAACCGCGGACGCTGGATTTGTAATTTCAAGAGGACACGGATTTGTGAATTTCTCGCATGGATGTAAACAAACTGGACGGAAGATACAGATCACAGTATCGTGGCTGGAACAATTCGCAAAATATCCATCGATTTGGAAAGGGAACTTAAAACGGCTTTTCCGTCACTCCTGAATAGTCAAGTAACTTTATAATTGTCCAGGATGAATCTAAATTTCTTGTGTGTTACTCATCGTCTGCATGACTCCGGTTGCATTTCCATTGATGACATTCTAGCTGTATCCTCTGAGTGTTCAAGTAACACCAAGAGAACACTGCCATCAACCAGCCCAGCCTTCCCAGTGAACGTCAATATATCACTTTCTCTAAGAACGTCAAATGTGTGGCTGAGACACTGGAATAAAACGTGTACATGCTACAAAATTTCCTATAGCCTATATTATTGCATTTTTTGGTCGGTATTAATATAATTTAATTGGCAACATTTTGTTTATAGACGACAGTTTAACCAAACTTAATCTAACATCTGCCTAAGATGGATGAATTAAGTCAGTATTGGCTGAGAGTTTACCTGTGACACTAATGTATATATTATATATTTGGTAGAAACAGTCAAGGGCTCAATATACTTCCTTATGGAACTCAAAATAATGTCGATATAAGGCCAAGGAAGGATATACAGGTATTTGTAATGCTCAAGACAGACAAACATTCATTTGCAATGTCCAGGAAAAAGGTATGATTGTATGCAGCTGTGTTGCAGAGTAACCTACAGTGATAACCACACCACCACAATAGTAATAACCACACCACCACAACAGTAATAACCACACCACCACAACAGTAATAACCACACCACCACAACAGTAATAACCACACCTCCACAACAGTAATAACCACACCTCCACATCAGTAATAACCACACCACCACAACAGTAATAACCACACCACCACAACAGTAATAACCACACCACCACATCAGTAATAACCACACCACCACATCAGTAATAACCACACCACCACATCAGTAATAACCACACCACAACAACAGTAATAACCCCACCACCACAACAGTAATAACCACACCACCACAACAGTAATAACCACACCACCACATCAGTAATAACCACACCACCACATCAGTAATAACCACACCACCACATCAGTAATAACCACACCACAACAACAGTAATAACCACACCACCACAACAGTAATAAACACACCACCACAACAGTAATAACCACACCACCACATCAGTAATAACCACACCACCACAACAGTAATAACCACACCACCACATCAGTAATAACCACACCACCACAACAGTAATAACCACACCACCACAACAGTAATAACCACACCACCACAACAGTAATAACCACACCACCACAACAGTAATAACCACACCACCACAACAGTAATAACCACACCACCACAACAGTAATAACCACACCACCACAACAGTAATACCCACACCACCACAACAGTAATAACCACACCACCACAACAGTAATAACCACACCACCACAACAGTAATAACCACACCACCACAACAGTAATAACCACACCATCACAACAGTAATAACCACACCACCACAACAGTAATAACCACACCACCACAACAGTAATAACAACGCCACCACAACAGTAATAACCACACCACCACAACAGTAATAACTACACCACCACATCAGTAATACCACACCACCACAACAGTAATAACCACACCACTACATCAGTAATACCACACCACCACAACAGTAATAACCACACCTCCACATCAGTAATAACCACACCACCACATCAGTAATAACCACACCACCACATCAGTAATAACCACACCACCACAACAGTAATAACCACATCACCACATCAGTAATAATCACACCACCACAACAGTAATAACCACACCACCACATCAGTAATAACCACACCACCACATCAGTAATAACCCCACCACCACAACAGTAATAACCACACCACCACAACAGTAATAACCACATCAGTAATAACCACACCACCACATCAGTAATACCACACCACCACATCAGTAATACCACGCCACCACATCAGTAATAACCACACCACCACAACAGTAATAACCACATCAGTAATAACCACACCACCACATCAGTAATACCACACCACCACATCAGTAATAACCACACCACCACATCAGTAATAACCACACCACCACAACAGCAATAACCACACCACCACAACAGTAATGCCACGCCACCACATCAGTAATAACCACACCACCACATCAGTAATAACCACACCACCACATCAGTAATAACCACACCACCACATCAGTAATAACCACACCACCACATCAGTAATAACCACATCAGTAATAACCACACCACCACAACAGTAATAACCACACCACCACATCAGTAATAACCACACCACCACATCAGTAATAACCACACCACCACATCAGTAATACCACACCACCACATCAGTAATAACCACACCACCACAACAGTAATAACCACACCACCACAACAGTAATAACCACATCAGTAATAACCACACCACCACTTCAGTAATACCACACCACCACATCAGTAATAACCACACCACCACATCAGTAATGCCACGCCACCACATCAGTAATAACCACACCACCACAACAGTAATAACCACATCAGTAATAACCACACCACCACATCAGTAATAACCACACCACCACAACAGTAATAACCACATCAGTAATAACCACACCACCACATCAGTAATACCACACCACCACATCAGTAATAACCACACCACCACAACAGTAATAACCACATCAGTAATAACCACACCACCACAACAGTAATAACCACATCAGTAATAACCACACCACCACATCAGTAATAACCACACCACCACAACAGTAATAACCACATCAGTAATAACCACACCACCACAACAGTAATAACCACATCAGTAATAACCACACCACCACATCAGTAATACCACACCACCACATCAGTAATACCACACCACCACATCAGTAATAACCACACCACCACAACAGTAATAACCACATCAGTAATAACCACACCACCACATCAGTAATAACCACACCACCACAACAGTAATAACCACACCACCACAACAGTAATAACCACACCACCACATCAGTAATAACCACACCACCACAACAGTAATAACCACACCACCACAACAGTAATAACCACACCACCACATCAGTAATAACCACACCACCACAACAGTAATAACCACATCAGTAATAACCACACCACCACATCAGTAATAACCACACCACCACAACAGTAATAACCACACCACCACATCAGTAATAACCACACCACCACAACAGTAATAACCACACCACCACAAGAGTAATAACCACACCACCACAACAGTAATAACCACACCAACACTTCAGTTATAAATAAACACACCGTCACTTCAGTAATAAATATGCCACAAATACAGTGCCACACATACATTGCCACACACATACATTGCCACACACATACAATGCTACACATAGTGCCACACATACAGTGCTACACATAGTGCCACACATACAGTGCTACACATAGTGCCATACATACAATGCTACACATAGTGCCACACATACTTTGCCCAATGGAAATAAGTCACTTTGACTTTTTTTTGGGTTATCCCAGGTTCTCTACACATATGCTGTTATGCATGATAATCTTTGTAACTGTTATTGTGTATACCTGAATAAACTTACTTACAGTGTCACACATACAGTGCCACATATACAGTGTCATATAAAATGTGCCATTCAGTGCCATGCATACAGTGCTACACATGCAGTGCCACACATACTATACCACACATACTGTGCCACACATACTGTACCACACATACTGTACCACACATACAGTGATACACATACAGTGCCACACATACAGTGCCATATTGTTAAATAATGCCACATACATTGCCACATGCAACACCACATACAGTACCACAGTGATACTAGAAGCACTACACAGAGTGCCACTAAGCTCCTTTAGAGTGCCAGCGTCATCGGGTTCATAAGAGCCAGAGCGAGTGCCTACAAACAGATAATACCCGATCGAACCCCCTCCTCCCCCCAGGCTAGCTCAGACCTGTCAGCTCAGTCCTGCCCTCCTCCCGTGGCACTTCCCCCTCTGATCTTCACTCCTGGCACTCCCTCCCTCCTAAGACCCCCAGCCCCTGCGGTGCCAACAGTGATGCCACACGCCGGTCACCGCTAACCTTAAGCTGCCCTCCAGCCTCTCTCCCCTCCACTTCCCTAACTCCCTCCCCACCACCCTCCTCGCTTCCTCTCCTATCCCCTCCCCTCCCAACGGTGCCTCGTTCCCACCCCTCGTCCCCTCCCATTGTTAACTCCCATCGTTCCCTCCCTTCGTTCCCTCCCTTCGTTCCCTCCCCTTGTTAACTTCCTTCGTTCCCTCCCCTTGTTAACTCCCTCGTTCCCTCTCTTCGTTCCCTCCCTTGTTAACTTCCTCGTTCCCTCCTTCGTTCCCTCCCTTGTTAACTTCCCTCGTTCCTCCCTTAGTTCCCTCCCCTTGTTAACTTCCCTCGTTCCCTCCCTTCGTTCCCTCCCTTCGTTCCATCCCCTTGTTAACTTCCTCGTTCCCTTCCTTCGTTCCCTCCCCTTGTTAACTTCCCTCGTTCCCTCCCTTCGTTCCCTCCCCTTGTTAACTTCCCTCGTTCCCTCCCTTCGTTCCCTTCCCTTGTTAACTTCCCTCGTTCCTTCCCTTCGTTCCCTCCCCTTGTTAACTTCCCTCGTTCCCTCCCTTCGTTCCCTCCCCTTGTTAACTTCCCTCGTTCCCTCCCTTCGTTCCCTTCCCTTGTTAACTTCCCTCGTTCCCTTCCCTTCGTTCCCTCCCTTCCTCCACAGACCCGCTTATTACGAACCCCATCAGCCTATTACAAATCCCATTCTTCTAATACGAACTGCATCCGCCTATTAAGGGCAGCCCCTTCCTATTAGAAACCCCATTCTTCTTTCTCAAACCCCATTCGCCTATTACGAACCCCCATCCCCTTATTACGAACTCCATCCGTATATTTCAAACATCATCCGCCTATTATGAACTACTGTATATAATGGTATTACTGTGTATAACAGTACCACTGTGGTACCACTGTACCAAAGACTGGGCAGGCTTTGCAACATACCAACAGTGAAACGTAGGCTAGACAATTATATTGTAATCTACACTCTGGAAGATACTGGAGGGAAGGTCGGGGGGAGGGGGTTTAGGGATGGTGATATCAAGAGTGAGGGAGGGGATGTCAGGGGTGAGGGAGGGGATGTCAGGGGTGAGGGAGGGATGTCAGGGGTGAGGGAGGGATGTCAGGGTGGGAGGTGAGGGATGGGATGGGAGGGGAGAGTCAGCAGTGGTGTTGACATGATCGGGAGAGAATAGGATTGCCTCTCTCAAGGATCAATGTAATGTCTGATTGCAAAAAAACCCTCGAGAGATGGAAGCTCATGTAGAAGCAAGCAAGCAAACAGGAAAGCAAGCAAGCAAGCAAGCAAGCAAGCAAACAGGCAAGCAAGCAATCAAACAGGCAAGCAAGCAGTCCAGAAGGCAAGCAAGCAATCAAGAAGGTAAGCAAACAAGCATGCAAGCTGGCAAACAGATTATCAGGTAAGCAGGCAAGCAAGCAATCAAGCAAGCAAGAGATCAAGCGGGGAGTGAAAAAGCAAGTAGAGAGACAAGCAAGGAGGCACTCAAGCAAGCAGAAAATACTCAAACAAACAAGAAAACAAGCAAACAAAGGGGCCCTCAAGCAAGCAGGGAAGAAAGAAAGAAAGGAAGCACTCAAGGAAGCACAAAATACTCAAGGAAGGAAGAAAGCAAACAAGGAAGCAGGGAAGCAAAAAGCAGAGACGCAAGCAAGCAGACGCACAAATTGAGAGGCAAGCAAATAGAGAAGCAAGCACGCAGAGACGTAAACAACGAGATAATCAAAACAAGGAAAGTCACATGTCGTAAAGCAAGAATAACTCAAACAAGGAGGTAAACAAACAAGGGAGGGGAGCTAAGATAGCAGACAAGCAAGGACACAAGCAAGTAAACAATGATTTATGTATGCGGACCAGGAGCCAGAAATCTAGTGAACAAAGCAAGCAAAAATTATACTAAAAAAAAAACAACCAAGCAAACAATTTAACAAACCAAGCTCTCAGCCAGACGAACCAAGCTCTCAGCCAGACAAACCAAGCTCTCAGCCAAACAAACCAAGCTCTCAGTCAGATAAACCAAGCTATCAGCCAAGTAAACCAAGCTCTCAGCCAGGCAAAGCTCTCAGCCAGGCAAACCAAGCTCTCAGCCAGGCAAACCAAGCTCTCAGCCAGGCAAACCAAAGGTATGTAATACCGACTAGTTGGAGAATCAGACATATGTTCAACAACTGGGTATCTTTATTTTGTGGACGTTTCGCCCACCAGCGTCTTTATGGATACTATACAGGGAGGAAAAAAGAAAACTGAAGAGGGTAAAGGTAATCAGTCCCTCAGTCTAGCAGCAGGTGCTCAGTACTGCAGCCTCAGTCTAGCAGCAGGTGCTCAGTACTGCAGCCTCAGTCTAGCAGCAGGTGCTCAGTACTGCAGCCTCAGTCTAGCAGCAGGTGCTCAGTACTGCAGCCTCAGTCTAGCAGCAGGTGCTCAGTACCGCAGCCTCAGTCTAGCAGCAGGTGCTCAGTACTGCAGCCTCAGTCTAGCAGCAGGTGCTCAGTACCACACCCTCAGTCTAGCAGCAGGTGCTCAGTACCGCAGCCTCAGTCTAGCAGCAGGTGCTCAGTACCACACCCTCAGTCCTAGCAGCAGGTGCTCAGTACCACAGTCTCAGTCTAGCAGCAGGTGCTCAGTACCACACCCTCAGTCTAGCAGCAGGTGCTCAGTACCGCAGCCTCAGTCTAGCAGCAGGTGCTCAGTACCACACCCTCAGTCTAGCAGCAGGTGCTCAGTACCGCAGCCTCAGTCTAGCAGCAGGTGCTCAGTACCGCAGCCTCAGTCTAGCAGCAGGTGCTCAGTACCACACCCTCAGTCTAGCAGCAGGTGCTCAGTACCACAGCCTCAGTCTAGCAGCAGGTGCTCAGTACCACACCCTCAGTCTAGCAGCAGGTGCTCAGTACTGCAGCCTCAGTCTAGCAGCAGGTGCTCAGTACCGCAGCCTCAGTCTAGCAGCAGGTGCTCAGTACCACAGCCTCAGTCTAGCAGCAGGTGCTCAGTACCACAGCCTCAGTCTAGCAGCAGGTGCTCAGTACCACACCCTCAGTCTAGCAGCAGGTGCTCAGTACCTCAGCCTCAGTCTAGCAGCAGGTGCTCAGTACCACACCCTCAGTCTAGCAGCAGGTGCTCAGTACCGCAGCCTCAGTCTAGCAGCAGGTGCTCAGTACTGCAGCCTCAGTCTAGCAGCAGGTGCTCAGTACCACAGCCTCAGTCTAGCAGCAGGTGCTCAGTACCACACCCTCAGTCTAGCAGCAGGTGTTCAGTAACACAGCCTCAGTCTAGCAGCAGGTGCTCAGTACCACACCCTCAGTCTAGCAGCAGGTGTTCAGTACCACAGCCTCAGTCTAGCAGCAGGTGCTCAGTACCACACCCTCAGTCTAGCAGCAGGTGTTCAGTACCACACCCTCAGTCTAGCAGCAGGTGCTCAGTACCACACCCTCAGTCTAGCAGCAGGTGCTCAGTACCACACCCTCAGTCTAGCAGCAGGTGCTCAGTACCACACCCTCAGTCTAGCAGCAGGTGCTCAGTACCACACCCTCAGTCTAGCAGCAGGTGCTCAGTACCCAGCCTCAGTCTAGCAGCAGGTGCTCAGTACCACACCCTCAGTCTAGCAGCAGGTGCTCAGTACCACACCCTCAGTCTAGCAGCAGGTGCTCAGTACCACACCCTCAGTCTAGCAGCAGGTGCTCAGTACCACAATCTCAGTCTAGCAGCAGGTGTTCAGTACCACACCCTCAGTCTAGCAGCAGGTGCTCAGTACCACACCCTCAGTCTAGCAGCAGGTGCTCAGTACCACACCCTCAGTCTAGCAGCAGGTGCTCATTACCGCAGCCTCAGTCTAGCAGCAGGTGCTCAGTACCACACCCTCAGTCTAGCAGCAGGTGCTCAGTACCACACCCTCAGTCTAGCAGCAGGTGCTCAGTACCACACCCTCAGTCTAGCAGCAGGTGCTCAGTACCACACCCTCAGTCTAGCAGCAGGTGCTCAGTACCACACCCTCAGTCTAGCAGCAGGTGCTCAGTACCACACCCTCAGTCTAGCAGCAGGTGCTCAGTACCGCAGCTTCAGTCTAGCAGCAGGTGCTCAGTACCACACCCTCAGTCTAGCAGCAGGTGCTCAGTACCACACCCTCAGTCTAGCAGCAGGTGCTCAGTACCGCAGCCTCAGTCTAGCAGCAGGTGCTCAGTACCACACCCTCAGTCTAGCAGCAGGTGCTCAGTACTGCAGCCTCAGTCTAGCAGCAGGTGCTCAGTACCGCAGCCTCAGTCTAGCAGCAGGTGCTCAGTACCGCAGCCTCAGTCTAGCAGCAGGTGCTCAGTACCGCAGCCTCAGTCTAGCAGCAGGTGCTCAGTACCACACCCTCAGTCTAGCAGCAGGTGCTCAGTACCGCAGCCTCAGTCTAGCAGCAGGTGCTCAGTACCGCAGCCTCAGTCTAGCAGCAGGTGCTCAGTACCACACCCTCAGTCTAGCAGCAGGTGCTCAGTACCACAGCCTCAGTCTAGCAGCAGGTGCTCAGTACCGCAGCCTCAGTCTAGCAGCAGGTGCTCAGTACCGCAGCCTCAGTCTAGCAGCAGGTGCTCAGTACCACACCCTCAGTCTAGCAGCAGGTGCTCAGTACCGCAGCCTCAGTCTAGCAGCAGGTGTTCAGTACCGCAGCCTCAGTCTAGCAGCCGGTGCTCAGTACCACACCCTCAGTCTAGCAGCAGGTGTTCAGTACCACAGCCTCAGTCTAGCAGCAGGTGCTCAGTACCACACCCTCAGTCTAGCAGCAGGTGTTCAGTACCGCAGCTTCAGTCTAACAGCAGGTGCTCAGTACCACACCCTCAGTCTAGCAGCAGGTGCTCAGTACCGCAGCCTCAGTCTAGCAGCAGGTACTCAGTACCACACCCTCAGTCTAGCAGCAGGTGCTCAGTACCACACCCTCAGTCTAGCAGCAGGTGCTCAGTACCACACCCTCAGTCTAGCAGCAGGTGCTCAGTATCACACCCTCAGTCTAGCAGCAGGTGCTCAGTAAGAACATAAGAACATAAGAAAGGAGGAATACTGCAACAGGCCTACTGGCCCATACTTGGCAGGTCCATATCAAAACCAACCAACCAACAAAACTAATTGTCCAACCCATCCCCAAACAAGGAACAAACCACGACAAACACCCCCCCCCCAACCATTGTGCAAGTCCCATTCAAATCGCAGCCTCAGTCTAGTAGCAGGTGCTCAGTACCGCAGCCTCAGTCTAGCAGCAGGTGCTCAGTACTGCAGCCTCAGTCTAGCAGCAGGTGCTCAGTACCGCAGTCTTGATGAATCTGAAGTACAGGGAGGGTTAGGTTAGGTAAGGTTTATCAGGAAACGAGACAAGTGTTTCCTGACGCAGCTGGAGCTTTTGGGCGTCTGACCGAGGCCTTCCTCTGGCTATAATTGTAACCATTTTTTACAGGCAGGAGGAAGTGGGCTTATATACAGGAGTAAGACGAGGTGCAGCAGACGAAGGCATTGTCACTGGTAGGTGGTGGGATGCCCCTGGGGAAGCAGATCATGCCCAAGAGATGGGCCAGAGGTAGCAGGGTTAGGTAAGGTTTGTCAGGAAACATAAGAATGGAGGAACACTACAGAAGGCCTACTGGCCCATACAAAGGCAGGTCCTTATCAAAACCACCACTACCCAAAGGTACAAAGGACAAGTGTTTTCGGGCGCGGGTCTTAAGTCACATGAAGACTGTCCTCTGTACCAGGATTCCATGTTGTTCCAGTGTCTGACAAGTACCATAACACCTGTGGTACATAACACCTGTGGTACAAAACACCTGTGGTACATAACACCTGTGGTACAAAACACCGGCTAGTGGAACAATCATACACATGTACAACAACTGGGCATCATTATAGCGTAGATGTTTCGCCAGCTAGTAAACAAACAGAGCAGATCAGATATTTAGACAACTCAAGGAAACAAACAAAGCAAGGAAACAGTCAAACAAACAACCCATCAAGGAGACAAGGGGCGCCTTGATGCTGGCAAAGGGCTCTTGATCCACGTAAGTAAAGGAAGGAAGCAATAAGACAGCAAGAAAAGAGGAGAAGAGCAAGAGTAAAGGGAGTAAACTGTAGAAAGAAAAGCAAATGAATAGAAAACAATAATAAGGAAATGAAAAAACAAAAAAAGAAATAGGCAAACAAGAAAACAAACAATTATCGAGAAAATAAGAGAAATGCAAGAAAGCAAAGGAGAAAGCTAAAGTAAGACAATCAAGTAGAGAGAAAACAAGAGAAAGTCAAGCAAGCAGGGTGAAAGTAGGAGTAAGACAAGCAAGCAGGGAGAAAGCAGGAGTAAGACAAGCAAGCAGGGAGAAAGCAGGAGTAAGACAAGCAAGCAGGGAGAAAGCAGGAGTAAGACAAGCAAGCAGGGAGAAAGCAGGAGTAAGACAAGCAAGCAGGGAGAAAGCAGGAGTAAGACAAACAAGCAGGGAGAAAGCAGGAGTAAGACAAGCAAGCAGGGAGAAAGCAGGAGTAAGACAAGCAAGCAGGGAGAAAGCAGGAGTAAGACAAGCAAGCAGGGAGAAAGCAGGAGTAAGACAAGCAAGCAGGGAGAAAGCAGGAGTAAGACAAGCAAGCAGGGAGAAAGCAGGAGTAAGACAAGCAAGCAGGGAGAAAGCAAGCCAGCTTTATGGTTGAAGGTATTGATTGATTGACTAGGTGGAGGAGGAGGAAGGTGGGAAGTGAGAAGAGAAGGAGGTAAGGAAGGAAGGAAGGAAGGAAGGAGGCGAGAAGGGAAGAGAGGTGAGGAGAAAGGAGGTGAGGGAAGGAAGAAAGTAAGGAGGGATGATGGAAAGAAGGGGAGAAGGGAAGGAAGAGGGAGGAAGGGAGGTGAAGAGAGAATGAAAGTGAGAAAGGAAGGAAGAAAGTAAAGAGAGAAGGAAGAAGGGGAAGGAAGGAAAGAAAGAGGGGGAGGAAGGAGGTGAAGAGGGAAGAAAGGTTAGGAGAGAAGAAAATAGGTTTGAGATGAAGGAAGGAAGTGAGGAGAGAAAGAAGAAAGGAGGTGAGAAGGAAGAAGGTGAAGAAGGAAGGCAGGAAGTAAAGGTTGGAAGAGAAATGAGTTAAGAAAGAGAGGAGGGGTAACTTAAACTATCGGAACAAGATAGGTAGGGTTGCTATTTTATTCCCAACAACCTCAAACCTGCCAGCACGTATTAGCTTCCCAAGACAGTCAACCCATTTGACCCATTTTACCCTGATAATGGTAGTTAGTACCCAACCAACTGAGAGTTTTCCCCATCAAACACCTTTCAAAACCTCTATTACTGGACACTTGAGAGCTCCTCAACAGAATGACAAATGCCAACATCCGAAATAAGAAAGTAGTTAGCCAGCCTAGCTGATACCTCGCTCTTCACATGAGTGGGGATCTTCACATGAGTGGGGATCACCTCATTGTGAGTTACTCGGTATCCTCTACATGGATCATCTTGAGAAAGAACCATTTCCCCACGTATTTCCTTGAACGTCATCGGGTTAGGACACGTTGACGATGTGTTTATCGTGGCTCTCAGAAATCTCGACTTCGAGGACCTTACAGTCTCAGCAGTGTGGAACCTTCTGTACTGGTCTCCCTTGAGGAAGAGAGAGAGAGATGAGTCAGTCTTCTCGATGTTCTGCTACTCAACGATGGCAACCCTCAAATTCAAGATCTACATAGAACCGAGCAATAAGGTTAACCTTATCCGTTACTTTTCTCACCGTGACAAAAAAAAGCAAGAGTGGGAGTTGCCTGATTGGATTCTTCCTCAGAGCCAATTAGGGTTTGCAGCAATGAGTACTGAGAAAAGGAATGCCGCTAATGCTTTGACTTCTTTGCTGGGCTTGAGCTTCCCCCAGCATTATGGTGGCTCCTAGAATCCCCCCCAAGGAGAACAACGAGGTCGACAGGCATAGATTTCTTTCCTTGGGAATATTACACTCATCTCTCACTGCTATGGGAGAGGTATCATCCGGTACCCGCAGGACATCACTACCATACCTCCCTGGTGTGGGAGTGGTATCATCCAACACCAACAGAACATCACTAAACTGTCTACGCTATAAGTAGCAACACGGGAGTTTACACCATTCCTTACGACGCTTCCAACAAATTCTGCAAATGGAAGATGGCCTGCGATCTTAACACAGAACTAGAACATAAGTTCTTGTGTAGAACACGTAAGTACTTGTGAAGAACACGCATTAATAATGCACGCGTGGTACATAGGAACAAGAATGTACACATGGCTTGGGATAGAGCCCAACATGTGTTATATGAGGATAGAGTCAAAAAAAAGTATAGTGAACCTGCCTTCAAACTAACGTGCCATACTATAGAGCAGAACCAGAGTGTTCTTTTTACATTTGCAACACCACTCGCTCTTTCTTTTCCTGTTACCAGCCCTCGTCTGACCCGGGTCCTCACCTTCACCTGACCTCACCCGTGCAAAGTATAATAAAAAGTCACTATACCGTGGCTGGAACAGCATATAAATAACCCCCGAATAATATTGCCTCTTCAGAAAATTAAGCCTCTTCTTAGTGCGGGTTATTTCCGTACTCACCCACGCAGCAAGAGTACATGTCACATGACCCAGGTACTCAACTCCAGCTGCTTCACCTGACCTCACCAACGCAACAACCTAAGTCACGTGACCTAATTCTTCACCTGACCTCACTCAGCAGTGCAGGTCACATAACCTAGGTGCTCACCTTCACCTGACTGGACAATCTACATAAGGAGTTATTGAGGTGTTTTGTGTAAAGCTTCCTGAAGCCCCACCTGAAGGAAACTGGTTATAGAAGTTCACGCAGGTTTCATGTGTATTTGTCTTCTGCCTATTGTTATTGTTGCTTCCAACAGCTCTCCCCCTTCCTTCCTCGGCCCTGCTTGGAGGACTGATAGGGCCCCCCCTTTCCGTGGCGGTCCTCGTTCAGTAGGGGTGTACCTGCTTCAGATGTCATGTCTCCTCTGGGCAATAGTCCTGTAACTTGCTTCAGCCTATTTATCTCATATCCTAGGGCCCGTATCCTGGCTTCTGTGTGTGTGTGTGTGTGTGTAAGTATGCCTTTGTGTAAATGTGTGCCAGAAAGAAATGAGTGAGATACTAAAGTCTCAGTGTGACTGCGTTTAGTAAACCGTTAAACGTACTCAGGATTGACAATCGTAATTATTTTTTTTTAAACGAGGCACACAATCTCATCAACATCCCCA
>WNWK01000769.1:57500-65000 GCA_009830355.1 Cherax destructor
AGTAAAACCTTACTGCTGCCTGTATGGTTGTAATTTCTATATTCTGTTGCACGTTCATCTTGCCTTCTACACCACCTGGAATGCCAGGCACTTTAAGTCATGACACTGTCTCTCATTTATTGAGTCATTGTTCATTTTAGAGTGCAAGTATGTGCACGTTTTGGAATGACATTCTTTATTCAAGGGAGTACGGCATTTTGTGGGTGGTCATATTAACATACCATTTTTTTTTTTCAATTGGTCCATATTTGCAAATTCTTCAGGCGTAGTGCCAGCACACTCGGTTTTAGTGATGGCCGTAAAAACAAATTCTGAACACTGGGTGTTAATTTTTTTTTTATAATTGGTTGAATTTCAGTTGATTTACTATTTCTGCCACTAAGTATTTACAGTTTTTGTAATTCATCTTGGTCTAATGAAGTCTCCCAGCTCTGTCTGACAAATTTCAACACTGTGATCAAACATAACAAAGAAATATAGCTAGCAACCCATACTGGTTGCCTTCAAGAGGGAGCTGGACAGATACCTAAAGTCAGTGCCAGATCAGCCGGGCTGTGGTTCGTACGTTGGACTATGTGCAGCCAGCAGTAAGAACCTCGTTGATCAGACCCTGATCCACCAGGAGACCTGGTCATAGACCAGGCCGCGGGGACGTTGATCCCCGGAATGCCCTCCAGGTAGCGTTTGTTGCCATTGTGAAACTATTACATAGGTAGGATAGCGTAGCGGCACACTGCCGTTGTATCCAATTTTGCTAAACAAAATGCCACCATCCTGGTGCCAAAACATTCTTCCTTCCACAGACATGGCAGCTACACAAACACAATAAGACCTTCGTCCTCTGCCACTTTCCTTTGATGCCCTTACTCTCCCGGTGACACTAGCCTATCTTGACGTTTCTTTCCCACTTTCTGTGCCCTACTGACCTGCCAGATGTGACCTTTCCCCATTTCCTGTGCACTAGTGGCCTACTCTGACATCTTCCCCGACTCCCCGTGCCACGCCGGTCCGCAAACAAAGCCACCCTCCACACTAACTCTGGTAACACATCCAAGACCCAGGGGTCCGCCGTCTTGAGGTCTGAGATGTCAACAAACCATCTTCTGTCGCAAATAGACGCGTCCCATCAGCACCCGGGGACTCGGACTCTCTCGCACCTCTGTCTCATACCTGTCCTCCATCCTAGATATTATTCTAAACATTCGGTCCACCAGCAGTGAGTTGCTACACCATTCTGTGTTGGTTACATAGTGAAAACTAAAGCTGTTTTCCCGTAGTATTCCATCACACAAAGTGGGGTTTTCCTGTCCATGTTCCAGCACACAGGGTGGGTTTTCCTGGCATGTTCCATCACACAGGGTGGGGTTTCCAATCATATTCCATCACACGGGGTGGGTTTTCCTGTCATATTACATCACACAGGGTGGGTTACCCTGTCATATTACATCACACAGGGTGGGTTACCCTGTCATATTTCATCACACAGTATGGGTTGCCCTGTCGTGTTCCATCACAGTATGGGTTGCCCTGTCGTGTTCCATCACAGTGTGGGTTGCCCTGTCATATTCCATCACACGGGGTGGGTTGCCCTGTCATATTCCAGCACACAGGGTGGGTTTTCCAATCATATTCCATCACACGGGGTGGGTTTCTTACACAAAGTGAAGGAATCTGTCAGCCGAAGAAAGAAGGAGAGGAAGTTAATGGTAGAGGAAGGTGGTGTCCCGCTGTCTTGACAAGTCGATGTGGTCTCCCTTGCCCCTCCCTTTCCCTCCTGTTCCTTGCCTCCAACAGTGCTTTATGGTTGGGGTGGTAATAGTTGGGGGTAGTGGGAGGGATGGTGGCGATCTGTTGACCTGTTTAAAATTGATGGCCTGGAGACTCCCCGTTGTTCCTGTCTGTTGTCCTGTTGGGTGCTGGCGTCCGTATGCCCCCGTCCACATCCCTAACCCCGTGTTGGCTGCTTGGTGCGCCTGTTAAACTACTGAAGAGTCGTCTGAACGTCATTAGTAATAAACTGCCGTGACTCGCTTCCTCGAGATTTGGGGCGGTTTGCTTGTTTGACAGACAAAGGGATTCGCTGTCTGGTATCCACGTTGTTTGTTCTGTGGCAGAGAGAGAGAGAGGAGAGAGAGAGAGAGAGAGAGAGAGAGAGAGAGAGAGAGAGAGAGAGAGAGAGAGAGAGAGAGAGAGAGAGAGAGAGAGAGAGAGAGCAAGAGCTTTTAGATATTGTCACCGAAGCAACTGTTTGTTATGCACTCCATACCCATCCTGTGGACGGTAGCGCAGGAACATCCAGACACACTTTCAAAAGATCAAAGAACTAGGTCCCGAAAGGGTTAACAGGGGTTCATCCGAATTTATATCTATATTTGCTTTAATATATCTGGTATCTTGTTTTCATTGATAGATATCTTGACATATGACATAAATTATTATACTGCCTATCTCTCTATGCCTCAAAAAGCACACAGTGAAACACGTCGTGTTCAAGAGTTTGATCACCATCTGTGGTGTGCCTAGGGGCATTTCCTGGGTCTCGTCTGTATGACCTTGATAGATAGCTGTTTCACCTATATCTATTCAGGCTAAATTCAGAGGGGGTATATTTATTTTACCCAGTAACAAACTGTTTACATTCCCGTTGTCAAAGATCTTGTTTTCTGTTCCCAGCTGTTAGAGCGGCCTGAAAACTTCTGAGTAATTCTGGGCTCACCAGTAAAGCGCTGGGCCTGTTAATCTTGGGACTATGGTTCGAGCCTCCACTTCTCAAGTCCTTTATCCACTAGGCCACGAATGTGTTACTAGATACCTGATGTTTTAAAAGAGCACATTCATGGCCTAGTGGATTAGGGCTTCGAGAAATTTACCTAGTATCCCGGGAGGCTGGGTATATACATCAAGATGCTTATCTCGATGCATCCACACACCCCGATGTGTATATCTGTGTATATACATCGACAGCCGTATACTTCTCAGTATTTATACACTGCGATTTTAACCCTTAAACTGCAGATTTAAGATTTCCTGACTAGTGTTTTGCAAGTGATGTGTAACCTTAATTACCCATAGGGAATGCTCCTGAAGCTGCTGAAGGAGCGGTGATCTGGGGAATTGGACCTGCCCCTTCCCTTGTCTGACGGGTTTGGTGTTTCCCAGTTAATATAATTGGCAATTAATAATAATAATAATAATAATAATAAAGGAGAGGTTTGGGATATTTGCCGTTTAGAGGGACATCTAAACTGTCGTATCTGCGCGCCTCTGGCGAGACAGTGAGAGTGTAAATGATGATGAAAGTGTTTCTTTTTCGGGTCACCTTGCCTCGGTGGGAGACGGTCAGCGTGCTTAAAAAAATAATAAAATAATTCGGAACACTTCTCGCCAGACAACGACTGACTGAATGATGGTGAATGTGTTTCCTCTCTTTTGTGTTGCCCTATCTCGGTTTTGACGGCCAGTGTTAAAATAATAATAATAATAATAATAATAATAATAATAATAATAATGAAATACTATACATTAGCTAGCGAAATCTAGGCCTTGAAGGAGCCACTTTGAAGAGAGGGAACCACCTTGAAGAGAGGGAACCACCTTGAAGAGAGGGAACCACCTTGAAGAGAGGGAACCACCTTGAAGAGAGGGAACCTCCTTGAGAGAGGGGCCCCTTCTGTCACCAGGAAACATAACAAGTGGCCAATGAGGCGAAGGAAAAGCATTCGTTCAGGAGAGTCCTTAAGCCATTCCCAGAGTGTCAATCATAAAGGCTCGCTTTACTTAAGAGGGAAATTTAAAACGGGGAACATGAGAGTCGTAGGGGAGGGGGAGGGGGGGAGGGGAGGGTTTAGGGATATTCAGGGGGGTGAGACGGGATAGCCAGGGGTGGTAGGTGGTTTGAAGAATTGGGGAAACGGAGAAAATTACCGCTGGGAGACTAGTTAGTGGTAACTGCTCCTCATTTACGACCTCATTTATACATACATATATATTTATAAGCATTATATCTATGTCCACAGCAGGATTCGAACCTTAACACTCTCCATCAAGGTACGCAGTACCTTATCCACTCAGCCAGATCCCAGATAAATATGGACGCCTAGCCGAAGCTAGACGGTCACTCCCATTTATAGGCTGTGATTATTTCATCAAATCCTGCCACATGCAGTAAACTTTGGAAGATATTTTTTTAATGCAAACTGGCGAAATTATTTACAGGCATTATCTCTCACTCCACAGCAGGATTCGAACCTGCACACTCTGCATCAAAAATACACAGTACTTTATCCACACATCATGAGATAAATATGAGTAAGTAATTTTTGTTATATATATATATGAGTGAATGAGAGAGAGAATAAGTGAGTTTGAAAGAGGAAAGTAGGCCTCTATTCTTAAGTTCCTAGTCATTGAGGCTACCCCTGGTGGTTCCTACCTAGCTCTAGTAGCCCTGGCTAGCCATCGTGGTCGGGGCCATAACCTAGTGGTGGGTTGGTGGTCGTGGAGGCCCAGGCTGTGGTCTGCCTGATGGCTTTACAACAGGGGTAGGGGTGGGCAGACACCCTTAATGGTCGGTGGGCGGCAAGCAGTGGGCGGCGGGGGCACGAAGGTGACAACCCACAGTTTTAGGGGTAGTCAGGGAAGGTGGGTGAATAGGGTGTCTATGTGTACGGGTTTAAACACTTATTGTGGGTATTTTATACAGTCATCCTTCGTGGAATGTGTCTTCATGCCGGTGAAGGGCTCTTGATCCTGTGAACTGGACCTAATCTAGGCTTCCTCGGAAAGAATCTGATTGTCTCTCATTACCTATAGGCGCTGAATGACCCCCCCCTCCTAAGGATTTAGCGTTTCTTCATGAATGTAATAATTTTTGTTTAGGAATTCCGAGCGTGGGTCAGTAGGCCTCCCATAGGCCTCCCGCAGTTCTCTAATCCTACCCCGGGTACCTTTACTCACTCCTGAGCACGTGACACCTCAGCATCTCAGATCACTCCCCGGAGGTTATCTGGAGTCGCTTCCGGAGGTCACCGCCCCCCGCGGCTCGATCGCAGACCTGGCTTCTCAGATGCTGGCCTGATCAGTCAAGCTGTCAACGCCGGCAGTCCAACGCATGCACAGTCAGGATAAAGAGGAGCTGTTTGAAGACAGCTCTGGGTTTGTTGGTGATACTCCTTATGCATGATGGGAAGGTGAGTCGTGGTTCCTTAACATTGAGTTCTCTCTCTGTGTACTCATCGCTTTCCTGCTTTTCATTGGAGGTATCTTGCAGTCTGCCAAGCTTTTTGTGTTTATAAGAAGTAATTTCGGTGTGCAGATTTGAAACCAATCTAGTAGTTTCCAGGTGTAGATTATGATGTATCTTTCTCGCCTACGTTCTAAGGAGTACAGTTCAAGGAACTCCATGCGCCCCCAGTAATTTAGGTGTTTGACTTAGTTTATACCGAACTGTAAAGGATTTTCTGTACATTTTCCATCAGTAATTTCGCCTGCCATGAAGGAGGCCATTATTACACAGCAGTACTCCACTCTTGAGAGAAATGGTTACCAAAAGAGTATCATCAGTAGTTTGGCATCTCTTGTTTTGAAAGTTCTAGTTATCCATCTTATAATTTTTCATGTAGATGCGATAATAACATTGTTGTGCTCCTTGAACCTGAGAACTTCTGACATAATTCCTCCCAGGTCTCTCACATTTGACTTGCATTCTGGTGAGTGGTTGGAGTCTGTGTATCATATAAGCCACAGTCTCTCATCTATGCCATGTATTTAATATAACTCATTGTTTGAAGAAACGTGTAAATCAAAGACTCCATCACATTTTTCTCTTTTTCATCAAGAGTTATTATGATCACGACGTTCAAAATTCTTTGATGCCTAGGTGTAAATGGATGTGACTTGGACCTACCTAGCATGGGCCAGTAGGCTTGCTGTAGTGCTCCTGCTTATGTTCTCATAAAGCATCATACAAGCATCACTTAGATGAACAACAGGGATTAAAAAAAAATGGAACGAGTTGAACAAAATAACAGTTATTGTGGGTTCTATACGAGGGTTCAAAAGAAACGAAAAACCCAGATCTGACAGGGCCATTTCACGTCAGTCGGGCGAACGTATAGAGATTGGGCCAAGAACTAGACCTCAACTCCCAGCAAACTTAGATAAATAATGACAAATAGGGAATTACACACATACACACAGTGAAGAGACGGGGCCAGGAGTTGTGAATCGACCCCTGGAACCACAACTAGGTGAGTACACACACACACACACACACACACACACACACACACACACACACTAAAAGAACTCCCTGAATTAATCAGGTCCATAACGTTGCATAATAATTTTATTTAATTTGACCTTTGACCTCTCATTACCCAAGATTCAATTAAGCCATTCTTAAGTAAACTAAAAATATATTTTCCGGAATGTTGAATTGAAAATTATTTTGATCTTTTTTAATTATTAGTTATTATTATTATTATTATTATTATTATTATTATTATTATTATTATTATTATTATTATTATTATTATTATTATTACAGCGGTTGTTTCCGATAATGCAGAATAAAGAAAAAATACATTCTTCATTGCTAATGCCCTCCAGGTAGACTCCAGGTAGACTCCAGGTAGACTCCAGGTAGACTCCAGGTAGGATACTATAGCTGTTCTCTTGAAGTGCACAAACACCATGATTTAAATGGTGCAACGAACAACAGTGTTCCAAGGCATCTTTCAAAGTGTTCCAAGGCATCTTTCAAAGTGTTCTCTCTGTACTCTCCACCTCCAGAACCATAGTTTAGGTAACAAGCGTATCTGAAACCTCTCAGTTATTTTACATCGCTCACTATCTCAACCCCATTCTTACCCATTGCTCACTCATCAACCCTATTCTACGCCTGTTCTAAACGCGTTAAAGCAGCAAACAGCTCTTTACTATTATCATAGTATTGCTCACCTATATGCTGTCACACAAGTAAATATTTGATCCACATAGCGCCTTCCCTTCGTAAATCGTACTTGTTCCTCTGCAGGTCCTGTTTGTGACTCGATAAAGCCTCCTCTGCAGGTCCTACTGACTGCCTCGCCCATCACTCCTTCGATAACACTTCTGTTATGAACTTTCCACGGTATAAACAATAGATTTATTACCCTATAACTCTTACAATCACCTCCCACCTCCTCTTAAATAAAAGAACTATACATTCCTCCAGTTAATCCTCAAGTAACCTTTTTTTTTTTACCCTAAATTAACAACTAAACTATTAACAAAATAGCAACACCCACCTACTTTTAACATTTCAGTCCAAATGTGATCGATTGCAGCAGCTTTGTCCCATGTGATCCTACCTACTGCCTCTCACTCCACGTTTACTTCTGGCTCTTCAGTCTGACAAGTGTTATTGCTCCCTGTCATATGCATGACATCGCTGCCTCTCTTCCGTCATCCATATTTAACAAATACTTTCTTCATCTCTCCCACGGCGCCATCTCCCCT
>WNWK01000769.1:67500-115000 GCA_009830355.1 Cherax destructor
GTTTTATTTTATTTTAACTGATTCGTTCTATGTAGAGCTTTATGAAGTCAGTGTTTATTCAAGTCGTCTACTTGATGAACCTTTACAGTGAGCGTAACACTGTCAAAATAAAAGTTGGCTCTGCACACGAGTCTTGTCTTCATTACAGTCGACAGTACGTCTTCGTAGGAAAGTAATGGGTTGAGATGCTGACACAGTGGTGAGGAAACACCATACGGTTATATGGACTCCTTTATTGACGACATTTCACCCACACGGTGAACTTTATGAAGTCATTGATAACGCTTTGTAAGAGAAGTCGAGAGCAAGTTAGAGAGCAGCGGCGGTGAAGTGAAGAGCAAGTTAGAGAGCGCCTCTGGTCACATCTCCTGGTAAGAACTTCAGCCAAGTTGTAGAAACTTTTTCTGCCTGAAATTGTTGGGGGTGCTGATGATGACACCCTTCTCTGGGTGTCATCATCTTTGGCAACAAGTCTATTACCACAACCTACTTGCTAACTCCTGGCCTAGTTCTTGGGCATGACCTACTTCCACTGCAGAGTTCCTCCTACAAGTAGCAATGCCTTCGTCTGCTACACGTCCTGACTCCAGTATATAAGCACCAATCTTCCTGTAGGTGCTTCTTATTCTTCAAGACTACGGTGCTCATCACCTGCTACTACTCTGAGGGACTGACTACCTCATCTTCTACTATCTACTGTATATATTCCATGTATGATGTTGATAACACCACTGGATAGTGAATCGTCTACAAGTAAAAATACCCAGATGCTGAACTTACGTCTAAATTACCATCGTTTATGCTGTGCTATGGTTGTGTTTTTGTCTAGTGATGTTTTGATTGCAGTATAAGCAGTGGTGGTTATGCTGAGTTTGCATCTGGAGGAGATTTTGGAATTGTCTTCGGCAGTCAAGTTCTCGGGAGGAATGTGTATTTCTTGTCAGTGGCATCAGGTGGTCTGTGCGAGATAATGACGTATTTTGCCCACAGTTCCTGATTAAATGTCATGGGTGGTGTGACGTCAAGGGTAGTGTGATGTCAAGGGTAGTGGGACGTCAAGGGTAGTGTGATTAAGATTCACACGACGATCTCTTGGGACAAAATCCTTTGACAAGTCTGCGTTTAGCTTCGGTATTTCCGTGTGTGTCTGTGGAGAAAATCGTGTTGGTAGGTATATTTACATGCTTATAGCATAGTACTTTGAATTGAAGTTCGCTGTCAGGCTCGTAGAGCAAAATATTAAGGTAAGGTAGTGAGTGTGTAAACTGAATGGAAAGTCTGACCTGGTTAAAACATCGTTTTTTTTTTTTCGGAATATTGATCATTGTGTCTTCCACGTAGCGAGGCCAAGTATAGAAAGAACTGGGAAAAAAACACAATTTTCTCATTTTTCTTTAGTATTTCTTGCATTTAAAAAAAAAGTCATATGAATTGTGACCAATAAAATCTAAGAGATTTAGTTTTCTGAATGTAAAATAATGTAATTTCAATCAAAATATTTTAATTTTTGTGGTAAGCAGAAAATTGTCGGAGAAATCGTAAATTCACTTACCCCGTACATCACCTCAATGACGTCACTTCATCTCCCCTGTAGTGACAGTCATGTCACATCTCCCCCACAGTGACAATTACGTCACTTCAACTTGTCACTTTATCTTCTCCATTCCACAGTGACAGTAATGAAATCTCAAGTCACTGTGCGGCAATGTCAACCCACCTCCTACAGTGACAGTCACGTCACCTCCACCACAACGACAGTCACGTCACCTTCACCACAGTGAGAGTCACGTCACCTCCACCACAGTAAGAGTCACGTCACCTCCACCACAGTGAGAGTCACGTCACCTCCACCACAGTGACAGTCGGGTCACCTCCACCACAGTGACAGTCATGTCACCCCACCACAGTGAGAGTGACGTCTCCTCCACCACAGTGAGAGTCACGTCACCTCCACCACAACGACAGTCACGTCACCTCCACCACAACGACAGTCACGTCACCTCCACCACAACGACAGTCACGTCACCTCCACCACAACGACAGTCACGTCACCTCCACAGTGACCACAGGCAGGATCGTCCGGGGACTCGCTATCACGGTCGCCAAGTGCTTAATCGCTTATTTTAATTGAGCTTAATCGGGGATTTTAATGTCCCTTTGACTTGTTTTATTCTCTGAATTGACATTGATTAAATTCACATCTGATTTAATGGTTTTTCAACATTTCGAAATATTCTCCTATAAAAAAATCTTACAATTTCATCTTAAGTCGAGAAAATATTTATTTTATTTTATTTTATTATTTTTTTCAGCGATGGTTTTATATCTTTTTTTTTTAAGTTTAAAATTACGATTAATAAGTTTTGATAGTTTAAGTGTTTTTTTTTTTTATTTCAGGTACAACAGGGTGACAGCTGACTGTTGTGGGTCGCATCCTGGGAAAGAGGATTTGAGTACTCTAATGGAAATAAAGAAGACTGATTGGTTTTCTTTAGTTATCCTGCGTTACTGATTATATATATATATATATATATATATATATATATATATATATATATATATATATATATATATGTCGTACCTAATAGGTAAAATTTTCTCTTATTTGTTTAAAGAATATTTTTTTTCAATAATGTTAATGTAAAATTTAATAATTTTGTACCAAAAGAACATTAGAAAACTTACCTAACCTTAATATAACGAGCGCAATTTAATTTAGCCTAATCCAATTAAATATATTTTAGATAAGTTTACAATAATTTAATAATAAACAAACACAATGAAATATTTTTTTTTTCGTTAAGTTCAGAATGATTTTTGCGAAATTATTGCAAACCCAAATTTTCGCTTACCTTATTCGGCAAGAAGAGCGTTACCATTTAAGCCAAAATAGCAAGTTTTACCTGTTCGTCACGACATATATATATATTACATAACATTCAGAAATCAACGACCTATATTGTTTGGAAAAATGCCCTCGTCGTTTTGAAGACATACCTACCTGGAGTCTACCTGGAGTGTACCTGGAGGACATTCCGGGGATCAACGCCCCTCGGCCAGGTCCACGACAGGTTGCTCCTCAGAAGAGAAGTTCTCCTATCAGTAAGTCAGCAGATATCACAAATATTACACACTGCTTCCTGCTGTGAGAGTGATGAGATCCCTGCCGAGCTAGACGAGAGAATTAAAATTTTGTTATCAAGATTACAAAGTATATACTGTGGAGCATCTGAAGAGTGTGTTAAAGTTGGATTATGTCAGTGAGCTTGACACACAGTGTGTCATGACTGAGTGCGGCGTCCTAGGTACACCTTCTCTAACACCTTGCTCACCGTAAGGGAATTATTGTACGATTCTTCTAAATTCCATCTCATATTGACTTATACCTACGTCATAAAGCTGATAAATTAGCCAAAGAAAGTACTATGAAAAATGAAGTCGGTTATAAATAACTTTGATCTGTGAGAGCGAGAAGCATTGTAAATATTGAAGGGATTAGCGACAAAATTTTGCTTTTCAGTGGCTAGTTCAATGTTCATTTTATATCTGTCTTGCGGACGGTAGCGTAAGATCAACAGATAAGAAACACCTAGCAACTAGGCACAGCTAGGAATCTGTACAGATTTTTTTTTATATATACGCTACAATCAAATTTAGGAGACCTGGTTATAATTTCTAGTATCTTATTTTCACTTCTAACATATTTATGTTATTGTACCTCCTGCCTCTATATTGCTCAGTAATTGGGTAATCTAGCACATACGTAGTGTGACTAGTTCGGTCATCATCTGTACGTCTGCCAAACTGCCAGAAGTACATACTTGCAAATATGCCTGTGCCTGGTTGCAAGTACTTAATAATAATAATAATAATAATAATAATAATAATAATAATAATAATAATAATAATAATAATAATAATAATAATAATAATAATAATAAATATAATGGCGCTGTCAGTAACATCATGATTATATTTACCACTGCACTAATTACTATCACCCCCCTCCCCCCACCACTAACAGAAACAGCAACAACAATTACAACAGCAGCAACAACAACAAACTTGCAGGTACTAGTCCCCCACAACAAGGTAAGGAAGAGGCAGAAGACGCTAATATCCAAGAGGAAGGCTGTAGTATGATGAGGGGGGGGGGTGTAGAGGTGGTGGTGGTGGTGATGATGGTGGTGGTGATGGTGGTAGTGATGGTGGTGGTGGTGATGGTGGTGGTGGTGATGGTGGTGGTGGTAGTGGTGGTGATGGTGGTGGTGGTTCCTTTACTCTCATGTCAAATACAGTTCTCCAAAACCATGTGTTGAAGGAGAGTGAGCAGTATGGGTTGTTTAAAACCCCAGCCCCAGGGCTTACTCTTGCTCTTCGGTAGAACCCAGGAGCAGGTTTCCTGCCACTCCTCACCGGCCAGCAAACACATCTTAATCTTTCCCATTTTCATAAATTCATCATATTTTCCACATCTGTGTTTCTCTGTTATTTGTTTCACAAACTCTAACCTCTCTACAGAGTGTAAGTTTAATATGAGAGACCTGGAAGTGGTAATGTCAGAAAATCTCACGTTCAAGAAGCCCAACAATGATTTTTATCGTAACTTCAAGGAAAACGATACATTGTATAATTAGAACTTTCAAAACAAGAGATGCCAAGCCAGTGATGGTACTTCTCAGGTCACTCGTTCTCTCTAGGCTAGAATATTGCTGTGTACTAACGACTCCTCTCAAGGCAGGCGAAATTGCTGCGCTGCAAAATGCACAAAGAACCTTTACAGCTTGAAGTCCCTCGAATTATACTTGGTAGAAATATAGGCGAGAAAGATTTATCATAATCTACACCTGAAAGATTCTGGAGGGATTGGTCCCAAACCTGCACACCGAAATAACTACATATGAACACAAGAGGCGCGGCAGTAGAGACAGGAGACCTTCAGTGAAAAACACGGAAGTGATGAGTTCAGTGAGAAAGACTTCATTGTGTTAAGAGACCACGACTCTTCACTAACCTCCTTCATGCATAAGGAAAATTAACAACAAACCCTTAGCTGTCTTCAAGAGGAAACTCGACAAATTCCTCACCATTTCCTGATTAGCTGGGCTGTCCTGATTAGCTGAGGAAGTCCAAGTATCTCTTTTTTGTATTGCTGGATCTGAATGAATTTATGTTATGACCAGATCGTCCGCAGTTCCTTATCATGATGCCAAAAATTTGCTGGAAGACAGAACTCTCATCCTCAAAAAGCAGACCACTGCAGATGCGGAGAACTCTTAGAAAAATCCTTCAAGAACACTGCGTTTAGTTTAGGTGTTACGGTGTGAGTGGAAATGAAGACCGTGTTTGTTGGTGGGCTTCCGTAAAGCCTTTCACGAAATGCATTGCCAGATGTGCAGAGTAAAATGTATGGGCACCTTGCGTCAATGTTCTTTTCAACAAGTGTAAACTGATTTCAGGGTCTAACTTTTTGGGTCGACATTGGAGGGCAGAGATGTTGCTGTTGATCTTACCTGGAGAGACGAGAATATTGTCCATATAGTGAAGGAAGAAGGGAATGATGGAGGAGAGACTCGTTCAGCTTCAAAACTGTTCATTAAGAGGCTGTCTAAGATTGCACTTAAAGGGAAAACCATAGGTTAAACGAGGGTCTCTTGCAAAGGGTCGCCCTCGAAGGAGGAGCAATTGAAAGTGAGACAGTTCAGTGAGATCTACGACGTCCCTGGCAGGAATACTGTAGATAAATCAAGGAAGTCTTCAATTTTCTGTTGAAGAAGATTGATGACTTGTGAAGTGAGTACCTTAGTAAAGTAAGAAGTTTCCCTTCACCCCACTCCCAGTACACACACACACACACACACACACACACACACACACACACACACACACACACACACACACACACACACACACTACACACACACACACACACACACACACACACACACATACACACACACACTGGATTAACTCCCGGGGGCATAAACAATATTTTTACCTGACGCTTATAACTGATACAATTAATCCTTATGGTTCAGGTTTTATTATATGCGAGGCACACTAATGGCTGCCCTCACATAATCTACACTTAATGCTGAAATGTTGCCATTTACATACCTGTCCGCTGGTTGAGCCGCCTTAAATTTTTGATCAAATATCAAATTGGGCTGTTAAGTAAGGTAATTACAGATCCACACAGGATTTACTACTATAATAGGTAATGTTAGTACGTAATAGTATATATATATATATATATATATATATATATTATATATATATATATATATATATATATATATATATATATATATATATATATATATATATATATATATATATATATTGTAATGTAGGCAATGAAAAAAGAATGTGTATATTTCTGCCTTCATTCGAGACCCTCTTCAGTAGATATAAAAAAATGAGAAAAAGGCAGGTTACAGAGAAAAGTTCGAACGATGGTATAAAGTGTTGTGGTAACGTAGCTGGTGTTTACATTACATCTGGGAGTGAAGTAGTTTACTTGTAGTTGACATAGTGTATATACCGTGAGTCACACACCGCCCCAGTGGAGCCAACTCTGTTAGCGTTGCATTGAGCCAGTTACCCCCCCTGTGTTGCTACTAGTCTTTATACAAGCATTGCCTACGTATACTCTGCAAGCTGGTTCAGTGTGTGGCCTGTAAACTGTTGCACTGAACCATCAGTGTACGCCTGATCATCACTGCAACATGGTACATGTACAAACGTAGTAATGGCGGCTTCTTGTACCGTTGCACTGTTCTTAATAACAGGTGTACACGTCATTCGTACATCGGGAGTGATTGTGGAGGGACGTTGCAGGTGCATTGCAATAATTGCGGATGCTCAATTTGATTAGGTTTGCAGTATTTACTTTTAGTCAATAAGCGTGTAGGGCTTGAACTAGTGTGTTGCTAACATAGTCTTGCATGTTGCAGGCCTAACACAGTGCTTCGCTGAGCCGTGTCGGTCGTGTTAAGTCTTTAATGATCTTAACACAGAAGCTTGGGTTTAGTTGCAGTGTTTTTTTCATAAACATTTGAGAGGGATTGAAGGTGAAGGGATGTGATGTAGAGAAATGCAGAAGAATATTGGGAGTAGGATGGAGGGAGAGGGGGAAAGGAATATAGAGAAAGTGGAAGTAAACGAGAAGGGATGAGAGAGAGATAGAGGGAGATGAGAGAGAGAGAGAGAGAGAGAGAGAGAGAGAGAGAGAGAGAGAGAGAGAGAGAGAGAGAGAGAGAGAGAGAGAGAGAGAGATAGGGAAGAAGCGCGGGAGGGGGGAGAGCTCTGTAGTATTGGTCTCTTATTAACAGAATTCCGCTATATTCTGGAGCCAGGCGGCCATTATTGCATTGCCCCAGAGAGTCATAAATCACCCCAGTGTTAGATTTTTATATTTTCTCCTGCTAGTTTACTGCAATGACGAGCTGATGGTGGTGGTTCTCTTGGTGGTTCGCTTGTTCTGTGAGTAACTGGGTTCTGTTTGTAGCTGGGATGTTCTGTTTGCGGCTGGGTTGTTCTGTTGGTGGCTGAATTGTTCTGTTGGGTCCTGGGTTGTTCTGTTGGGTCCTGGGTTGTTCTGTTGGGTCCTGGGTTGTTCTGTTGGGGGCTGGGTTGTTCTGTTGGGTCCTAGGATGTTCTGTTGGGTCCTGGGTTGTTCTATTGGTGGGTGGGTTGATATAAATGTGGCTGTATTGTTCTGAATTGTGGTTGGGTTCACTGAGGTGTTCTTTTCGTGGTTGGGTCACTTGGAGGTCGTACAGGTAGTTGGGTTGTCAAAGGGTTATCATTTTTCAGTAGCTGGGTTGTCAGTAGTTATCTTGGTAGTTTGTTCCTTAAAACATTATTTTAGTGGTTGTCTTCTCAGTGGGTGAACTGTTCCTTTAAGATAGTTTGGCATCTAGTGGTTGGATCGTTTTATTGTAAGTGGTTAAGGAGGACATGGCTGCGGTTTTTTTGTCCTGTGTGTATGACAGTGTTTTGGTGGTATGGGTGTTAGGGTTGCATGTGTGGTTGAAGTATTGCAGTTAGTTGCAAATCAACGTGAAAGTTAGGTTAGGGTTGGTTTTCAAGTTAATTTCGATTGACTGTTAGTTTTGTGTATAGATGTGCAATGTTAAGTGATCATTAACCAAATGTAATATTGCGTTATGATTGCCTTATATAATTCGTGAGTGAATTGGTCACGGAAGTGCCAAGCTGATACTGACAGTGTCAACTTGATCCTGTTCGCGACGGGATATGTTTAAGGTGTTCAATGACCATAAGGTTCTATTGATTTGTAAATAAAATAGGACTGATGAGTAAAACAAGTGTCAAACAGGTGGGAATCTTTATTTTTGCAACTTTTCCCCCACACAGTGGGCTTCTTCGGTCAAATACAGAGGCAGTATGTGTAGTAGTGAAATGAAGATGTAATCAGTCCATCAACGTTGGAGAAATAGTGTTTGAGGTGGTCAGTCCCTTAGTCACGCTGAGGGACTATTTCTCTAAGGTTGACGGACTGATTGCATCTTCATCTCACTATAACACCTGCTGCCTCTGTATTAAACTGAAGAAACCTACTTTTTAGGCGAAACGTTTTCAACAGTAAATATACCCAACTGATATACATACCATTTTCAACATAGAAGGGAGGATTATTGGGGGTGATCGCCCCCCACGCCTCGGTCAGAGACCAGCCCCTCCCCCCCCCGGTAGACGCATGCAAGTACCATGGCTGCAACAATTCACATCTCGCCCCAGAAAATTGGAAATGGGAAAAATGGGAACTAGAGGACCCTTGTCTTCTTGACAATTATCGTCACTTAATAAACCAGGCGGTTTAGGTCGGGATGAAATGTCTAGGTTTTTTTTATTTTTTGGCTATTTAAGTAGTTAAATGTTGTGTTTTGATGCAGTATATCGAATGTTAGATAGTGAAGGATGTTAGGAATGTGTGTGGGAATGTTAGTGATGAAGGATGTTAGGGATATTAAAAGATGTTACGGGAGTTAAAAGATGTCAAGGACATTTCGAGACGAGGGATGTCAAAGGAAGTTAGGTAAGCTAAAGTATGTTAGTGTGTGTGTGTGTGTGTGTGTGTGTGTGTGTGTGTGTGTGTTGTGTGTGTGTGTGTGTGTGTGTGTGTGTGTGTGTGTGTGTGTGTGTTATGTGTGTGTGTGTGTGTGTGTGTGTGTTAGTGTGTGTGTGTGTGTGTTAGTGTGTGTGTGTGTGTGTGTGTGTGATGTGTGTGTGTGTGTGTGTGTGTGTGTGTGTGTTAGTGTGTGTGTGTGTGTGTGTGTGTGTGAGTGTGTGTGTGTGTGTGTGTGTGTGTGTGTGTGTGTGTGTGTGTGTGTGTTAGTGTGTGTGTGTGTGTGTGTGTGTGTGTGTGTGTGTGTGTGTGTGTGTGTGTGTGTGTGTGTGTGTGTGTGTGTGTGTGTGTTAGTGTGTGTGTGTGTGTTTGTGTGTTTGGCCTCACTAGCTCTCCCCTTCATTCCCCTTCTTCCGTGCTTTATTACCTCTTTCTTAGGCATTTCACCTCTCACCACTCATCCTTCTCCCTTCCTTCTTCCCCTCCGCATCGTCTTTATTTTACTCCATCCTTCTTCTCCACCTCCTCCTTCATTTCCTGTCCTGTCTAATCACTTTATTGTTCACTTTTCTCAACTTTTCGTTTACTCCCTTCTCCTCCTCTTTCTTCTTCTACTTATTCTTCCCAGTTTCTGCTAGACCTCTCCTTTTATTCGTCCTCTCTTCTACACTTCTCTAATTCCTTCCTTTTGGAAACCCATCATAAGGCTTTCTTCTCCACACTTTCTTCTCTCCACGTTTCTTCTCACATTTTTTTTCCATATTTCTCCCCTCTTTATCAACTCCTCGCTTCCCCTTGTTTCTTGTATCCGATATTTTTCCCCTCCCTATCCCCCCATCTTCACCTCATGTATGATTACCCATCCTTCTTCTCCTCTTCATCTTAAAACTCTTCCTTCTTCTCCTCTTCATCTTAAAACTCTTCCTTCTTCTCCTCTTCATCTTAAAACTCTTCCTTCTTCTCCTCTTTATCTTAAAACTCTTTCTTCTTCTCCTCCTCATCTTAAAACTCTTCCTTCTTCTCCTCCTCATCTTAAAACTCTTTCTTCTTCTCCTCCTCATCTTAAAACTCTTTCTTCTTCTCCTCCTCATCTTAAAACTCTTTCTTCTTCTCCTCTTCATCTTAAAACTCTTTCTTCTTCTCCTCCTCATCTTAAAACTCTTTCTTCTTCTCCTCCTCATCTTAAAACTCTTTCTTCTTCTCCTCCTCATCTTAAAACTCTTTCTTCTTCTCCTCCTCATCTTAAAACTCTTTCTTCTTCTCCTCCTCATCTTAAAACTCTTTCTTCTTCTCCTCCTCATCTTAAAACTCTTTCTTCTTCTCCTCCTCATCTTAAAACTCTTTCTTCTTCTCCTCCTCATCTTAAAACTCTTTCTTCTTCTCCTCCTCATCTTAAAACTCTTCCTTCTTCTCCTCCTCATCTTAAAACTCTTCCTTCTTCTCCTCCTCATCTTAAAACTCTTTCTTCTTCTCCTCCTCATCTTAAAACTCTTTCTTCTTCTCCTCCTCATCTTAAAACTCTTTCTTCTTCTCCTCCTCATCTTAAAACTCTTTCTTCTTCTCCTCCTCATTTTAAAACTCTTCCTTCATTTCTTGAAACTCCTCATTTTCGTCTCGCTCGTCCTAATCGTCATCCTCCTCAGCCTCCTCTTCCACTGCCTCCTCCTCCTCCAGACTGGTACTACATCATGTATCCATTAACCACAGACCATTCTCTGACAGGAGCAGGTAACGCATTAAGCCCTGAGCTCCACCACTGCCACTTTCCCCAGTGCCACTTTCCCCAGTGCCACTTTCCTCACTGCCACTATCCCCACTCCCTCGTAGCTCAATGGTAGTACGTCCTTCTCAAAACTGGAAGTACCCGAGAGGTGTATGGAAAAGTGTATGGGAAAGCTTCGTAGCACCTACTTCCCTTGCTACAAAGCAGTAAATAGGTACGTCTTAGGTACCAGGTATATCAGTGCTTCATGTAGAGTCCTGGAGAACCAGAGGGAGCAGAGAGCGATGGACGAAATTATAAGAAACCAGACATTTTAAATCTCAAAAACAAAATCAAAGGCAAAAAAACACTTCTATAATTATGCCCTTGATGGTTTAGAAAACCGACAAGTTGAAGAATGAGACGCTTGTGCAACATTTGAAAATCTTTATTGCAATGAAGATTCCCCAGTGTTGCATCAGTGTCTCATTGTCCACATCTGTCTTGGGGCCCCTTACTTAGAGGAGACGGAACTTGCAATGCTAATGATTAAAAAATGAGTGAAATTCTGATGTCACAATAACATCTGTGTTCAGTGAGACATTATTCAGCCTAAACGTTAACAACCCAAATTAAATTTTCATGAGTGAGACTCAAAACACAGAAGACAGAAAATTTCCTCCGTAACTTGACAAGAAGCCATTTACAGAAAGTCATGTACTCTGCCTCAGACCCAGACTCGTGCAACCCCTGTTCATTAGAAATTTCAAGAAACCACTATCCTGTGCTTTACATATCCCGTGGAGAAGCATCCTGGACTCTGTAGTCATCAAATTTATTTGCTGAATAACTAGAACATTAAAAATATAAAAAAATCGTCACTGCTCAGGTAGATCTGTTTGTGACCTGTTAAAGCCTACTGTGTGGACGAAACGTAGTCAATAAAGGATCGCATTATACTGCATTTGTGTCTCTTTTCCAAAGGTGGAATATTACTATACACTCACGAGAAATTGTTCTACTGGAAAACGTACAGAGAATCTTCATATAAAATCAGTCAAGAGTCTGAATTACTGGGAATGTTTGAAGTCCCTTGAACTGTACTCCTTGGAAAGCTGGCGAGAAAAATACATCTTAATCTTCACCTGGAAAATTCTGGAGGGACTGATTCCAAACTTGCTTACTGAAATCACTACAAGAGGTCTGATAGACAGACCTCTAGCTGTCTTCAAGAGGATGTGAGTCGGTTAAGTTCCTCTAGTCAGTTCCTGATCAGCCAAGCTGTGAACTACGTGCGGCGGGTACCAACAGCCTGGTCGATCAAGCCTGCAAATGGGAAGCCTGGTCTGGGACCGGGCCGCGAGAGTGGTGACCACTCGAAATCGACTCCGGGTAAGCAGGTAACCTCCAGGTGTCACCTAGAGATAACTTTTGAAGGCCGCATCCTGGAGATTGACTTAAGGAGTTTCTAGGAAAATGAGACATATTTAATGCGTTTCTGGGGTCATTCAATCTCTTGGTTATCTTTCTTTCTTTCTTTTTCCTTCTTTCTTTCCTTTTTTTTTTTTTCCTTCTTTACCTTTTGTTTCTTTCTCTTTCTTTAATTTTTCTTCTTTTTCTCCTTTCATTACAGCAACTACCACTACCACCACATTCATCACTACCACTACCCCTACCACTACCACTACCACTACTCCCACCACTACCACTACTCCCACCACTACCACTACTCCCACCACTACCACTACTCCCACCACTACCACTACTCCCACCACTACCACTACCACCACTTACATCTTACTCAACCACACCCACTTCTATTCCCCTCCCTGACCCCCTCCACTTAGAAACACAAACCTCCCCAGCTTAAATCTCCCATTAAACACTTGCCCCAGAAGGTGACCCCTCCATATCTCACCACAAATTATTAGCCCCCCAACCACGATTCCCCCACCCTCAAATTCCCCCACCCCTTCTTAATTCTCCATCCCCCTTCCCTCCCCTAAGACGAGTTATTACCCCAAAATCTAGCGGCGGCTCTTGGCTGTTGGCCAGACCTCGGCGGGCTGAAGCTAACCCTGGTGGGTGAGAGAGGAAATGTTGATGATGGTGAAGATAATGGTAAATAGCGAGTGGGAGGGCAGGAGGAGGAGAGGGGGATGGATTAGACGGAGGAGGAATATAAGAGGAGTAGGAGAAAGTGGAACAGAAGAAAGAGGATGGGTGATGAGAGGGAGGAAGAGGAGGAGGAGAAGGAGGAATTGGAGCAGGAAAGTAAAGGCAGGGAAAAAGAGTTAAGGAGGCATAAATAGATGAGGAGTAAGGGAAATGAGATGAGACAAGAAACTGCAAGAATCAAGATAAATCTACAAAAAAAAAAAAAGAGAATAAGAATTTTGAAGATAGCAGCGCTGGAGGGGCGAAAACACAAAAATAAAACATCAGGAGAAGAAAGTCGAGGCAGTGTACACTGGGCCAACCTAAGATAGCTTAAGATTAATCTAAATTATATTGTGTTAATGTTAGCAAAGGAAAGAAAGATTGTTATATTAGTTTTGGTGTAAAATTATATATATATATATATATATATATATATATATATATATATATATATATATATATATATATATATATATATATATATATATATATATATATATATATATAAAGGGAAGACGTGATGAATTCAACAGCTAGACGAGGGTCATATACGGCTGCATGTAACCTGTTCAACACCGGTCAAGAACACTTTAATTCCTAAAATAGGAATTAAGGTGTCAACTCTCATCGTGTATACAGAGACATAGTGTGGATATCCTGTGAGATCATTTCACATTTTCGTGGATTAGTATAATGAAGAATTAACCAAAAATCATTATAGCATGGGTTTTTAATTTAAACAAATAATAATGACTGATGAATTGTAAGATTCCTTTGAACAATATATGATCAACTATTTTTTTATACATATTTGTTAACTTATTTAAAAAACCACTCGAATAAAAGAAAAAAATCACGAAATATTCTTTAAATAATATTTGCTAGAAGAAAAAAATCTCAGTAATTTAAAACTGCTTTGGAAAAAATTAGGTTTTCATTAGATAAATTATACAGTAGTAATTATAAGTGACAACTGAATACTGGTACACACTGAAAGGTGTGAGCGTATGTGTGTACTCTCCTACTTGTGGTTGCAGGGGTCGGGTCATAGCTCCTGGCCACCTATCTCGTTCCCGTCCCTTCACTTCATCTCTCCTTCTAGATTCCCCCATCATTTTCTCAGTGGGTCTTGGAGGGGTCGAAACGTCGTCTCAAGTTTCCTCTTCAGAGGTAAGACTTGGATTAAGAAACCCAAAAAAAAAAAACACAAGGTCAACTGTAATGCAAAACGTTTAAAGAGAAAAATTAAACTGGCACTGGTTAGAATTAAACTGGCACTGGTTAGAATTAAACTGGCACTGGTTAGAATTAAACTGGCACTGGTTAGAGTTAAACTGGCACTGGTTAGAGTTAAACTGGCACTGGTTAGAGTTAAACTGGCACTGGTTAGAATTAAACTGGCACTGGTTAGAATTAAACTGGCACTGGTTAGAATTAAACTGGCACTGGTTAGAATTAAACTGGCACTGGTTAGAGTTAAACTGGCACTGGTTAGAGTTAAACTGGCACTGGTTAGAGTTAAACTGGCACTGGTTAGAATTAAAGTGGCACTGGTTAGAATTAAACTGGCACTGGTTAGAATTAAACTGGCACTGGTTAGAGTTAAACTGGCACTGGTTAGAATTAAACTGGCACTGGTTAGAATTAAACTGGCACTGGTTAGTATTAAACTGGCACTGGTTAGAATTAAACTGGCACTGGTTAGAATTAAACTGGCACTGGTTAGAATTAAACTGGCACTGGTTAGAATTAAACTGGCACTGGTTAGAGTTAAACTGGCACTGGTTAGAATTAAACTGGCACTGGTTAGAGTTAAACTGGCACTGGTTAGAATTAAACGTCACAAAGGTATGATGCATTTGAAAGGTGTTTTAGGAATTTCCGTAACTTGAAGTAATGAGTGTCACGATGCAAGGGGGAAAAAAGGATCAAATGTTGAATCAATATAGAAAGTACCTTGAACAAAAACTATAGAAATTGCCTTAAATAGCAATATAGAAAGTACACTTAAAGAATGTAGAAAGTGCCCTAAACATCACTATAGAAAGTGCCCTAAAATAACATAGAAAGTTCATAAATAAGACAAATGTGCAATAGTCAGGTAACTTTATTCCGAAACGTTTCGCCTACACAGTAGGCTTCTTCAGTCGTGTACAGAGGAGAAAGCAGAAGCAGGAGAGATGTGAAGACGATGTAATCAGTCCATCACCCTTGTCGGTGTTGTATACCATTATCTTATTCAACATAGAGAGTACACTGAAAAAATATAGAAGAAATACCTAAATAACAATACACAGAGAAGCACGTGACCTCAGACAAGAGCACCGCTGAAGCGTACATGTTGTAATACAAACACGAGTGTCTTATTGATGAACCCTGAACACGAGTGTCTTATTGATGAACCCTGAACACGAGTGTCTTATTGATGAACCCTGAACACGAGTGTCTTATTGATGAACCCTGAACACGAGTGTCTTATTGATGAACCCTGAACACGAGTGTCTTATTGATGAACCCTGAACACGAGTGTCTTATTGATGAACCCTGAACACGAGTGTCTTATTGATGAACCCTGAACACGAGTGTCTTATTGATGAACCCTGAACACGAGTGTCTTATTGATGAACCCTGAACACGAGTGTCTTATTGATGAACCCTGAACACGAGTGTCTTATTGATGAACCCTGAACACGAGTGTCTTATTGATGAACCCTGAACACGAGTGTCTTATTGATGAACCCTGAACACGAGTGTCTTATTGATGAACCCTGAACACGAGTGTCTTATTGATGAACCCTGAACACGAGTGTCTTATTGATGAACCCTGAACACGAGTGTCTTATTGATGAACCCTGAACACGAGTGTCTTATTGATGAACCCTGAACACGAGTGTCTTATTGAGGAACCCTGAACACGAGTGTCTTATTGATGAACCCTGAACACGAGTGTCTTATTGATGAACCCTGAACACGAGTGTCTTATTGATGAACCCTGAACACGAGTGTCTTATTGATGAACCCTGAACACGAGTGTCTTATTGATGAACCCTGAACACGAGTGTCTTATTGATGAACCCTGAACACGAGTGTCTTATTGATGAACCCTGAACACGAGTGTCTTATTGATGAACCCTGAACACGAGTGTCTTATTGATGAACCCTGAACACGAGTGTCTTATTGATGAACCCTGAACACGAGTGTCTTATTGATGAACCCTGAACACGAGTGTCTTATTGATGAACCCTGAACACGAGTGTCTTATTGATGAACCCTGAACACGAGTGTCTTATTGATGAACCCTGAACACGAGTGTCTTATTGATGAACCCTGAACACGAGTGTCTTATTGAGGAACCCTGAACACGAGTGTCTTATTGATGAACCCTGAACACGAGTGTCTTATTGAGAACCCTGAACACGAGTGTCTTATTGATGAACCCTGAACACGAGTGTCTTATTGATGAACCCTGAACACGAGTGTCTTATTGAGGAACCCTGAACACGAGTGTCTTATTGATGAACCCTGAACACGAGTGTCTTATTGAGAACCCTGAACACGAGTGTCTTATTGATGAACCCTGAACACGAGTGTCTTATTGATGAACCCTGAACACGAGTGTCTTATTGATGAACCCTGAACACGAGTGTCTTATTGATGAACCCTGAACACGAGTGTCTTATTGATGAACCCTGAACACGAGTGTCTTATTGATGAACCCTGAACACGAGTGTCTTATTGATGAACCCTGAACACGAGTGTCTTATTGATGAACCCTGAACACGAGTGTCTTATTGAGGAACCCTGAACACGAGTGTCTTATTGATGAACCCTGAACACGAGTGTCTTATTGATGAACCCTGAACACGAGTGTCTTATTGATGAACCCTGAACACGAGTGTCTTATTGAGGAACCCTGAACACGAGTGTCTTATTGATGAACCCTGAACACGAGTGTCTTATTGAGGAACCCTGAACACGAGTGTCTTATTGATGAACCCTGAACACGAGTGTCTTATTGAGGAACCCTGAACACGAGTGTCTTATTGATGAACCCTGAACACGAGTGTCTTATTGATGAACCCTGAACACGAGTGTCTTATTGATGAACCCTGAACACGAGTGTCTTATTGAGGAACCCTGAACACGAGTGTCTTATTGATGAACCCTGAACACGAGTGTCTTATTGATGAACCCTGAACACGAGTGTCTATTGATGAACCTGAACACGAGTGTCTTATTGATGAACCCTGAACACGAGTGTCTTATTGAGGAACCCTGAACACGAGTGTCTTATTGATGAACCCTGAACACGAGTGTCTTATTGATGAACCCTGAACACGAGTGTCTTATTGATGAACCCTGAACACGAGTGTCTTATTGATGAACCCTGAACACGAGTGTCTTATTGATGAACCCTGAACACGAGTGTCTTATTGATGAACCCTGAACACGAGTGTCTTATTGATGAACCCTGAACACGAGTGTCTTATTGAGGAACCCTGAACACGAGTGTCTTATTGATGAACCCTGAACACGAGTGTCTTATTGATGAACCCTGAACACGAGTGTCTTATTGATGAACCCTGAACACGAGTGTCTTATTGATGAACCCTGAACACGAGTGTCTTATTGATGAACCCTGAACACGAGTGTCTTATTGATGAACCCTGAACACGAGTGTCTTATTGATGAACCCTGAACACGAGTGTCTTATTGATGACCCCTGACGGAAACATGTCTGAACCACTACCGAAAACCATGGTTGGTACTGAATGAGACACATGTGGAACACCTGGCTGTACATGTGTCTCAATCATCTAATGTAGAGATATCATTGGTGGTCCATGCCAGGCTGGCAACTATAAGAATGACGTACAGGAAACTTAACAAGGAAGCCTTAAGCACAATATACACGGCAAATCTTCGAACAGTTTTCAAGAACGAGGTATCGACGTGGCTCCTACGAGCAATAAGATGCATAACAAAAATAAAACGGCTTACAGATTTCCCTCAAGGACTGCGAAAAGAAAATTTATTAATTGAGAAAGACAACGTGAGGTGGAACTCAGTACCTTACAAGAACACAGAAAAGGAGATATGACCATGACATACAAAATACTTGGAGGAATATAAAAGGAAGAAGAAAATAATGTTTATCACAAAATAACCAAAAATAGAGGACGGAGATGTAAATTGAATACTCAAATGAATGTCAGGGACCTTGAGATATATATTTTTTTTACAGCATAAGAGTGCTGGAGGATCGGGAAAACTATTGAAATGCACAGCCTCGGTGAAAGGTACGGTACGATAGTTTCAAGTCAGCAAAGTTGAAACTCGAGTCTGCAAGAGGTATGATAAAGCTCATGGAGCAGTAAGAGAGTGGACCTAGTAGCGACCAGTGAAGAGGAGGGGCCAGGAGCTATGAATCGACCCCTGCAACCACAATTAGGAGAGTACAATTAGGTGAGTACAATTAGGAGAGTACACACACTTTACACAACATATGTCAAGACCAGAGGAAATTGGATAAGAATCTCCGCCACGTGTCAGCGGGCCACCAACAGCAACAGCCTGATTGTTCAGGCAGACACAAGACAAGCCTGGACCAGGGCCGGGCTCCGAGAGTACGAAAGCTCTCGAAACTTACCAAAGGTAAACGTAAAGACATCTTAGAGTACGCAGTACCAGCATGGAACCCACACCCGACGAAGCATTATAAGTGACTGGGGAAAGTGTAGAAGTATGCAACAAGGGTTGTTGCTGAGAAAGAAAGAACAAGGGGAGATATGATAACAACATCCAAAATACTCAGGAGAATTGATAGGGTAGACAGGGAGAGACTATAAGGCGTGAAGCAGGAACTTGAGGACACAGCTGGAAGTTAAAGATACAAATGAGGGATGTCAGGAAGTATTTATTCAGTCTCAGATTAGTCGAAAAGTGGAATGGCCTCGATAAGGAAGTAGTGGAGGCAGACTCTATACATAGTTTTAAGAGTAGGAACGATACGGCCCACGAGGCCTGGAGGGAGTAAATTTGGCAGGTGGCAAGTTGAGCGGCGGAACCAGGAACTAAGACTCGACCCCCTGCAGCTACATATGTGAGTATACATGTGAACACACAGAATAACATTCAGAATTTGAAATACAGAACTCTTGAGAACCTTATACGACATAAAGGGGATTACCACTAGACCCCTGGCTCTCTTCAAGAAAGCACTGGACAGGCACCTAAGTCAGTACCTGACCAGCCGGGCTGTGGTTCGTAAGTCACTTTGCATGCGGCCAGCAGTAACAGCCTAGTTGATCAGACCCTGATCCATCACTAGGCCTGGTCTCAGACCGGGCCACGGGGGCGTTGACCCTAGCTAGGGACCCCACGCTTGGTGAAACATGTGAAGAAACTCGAGAAAGTCCACAGGTTTGAAACCGAGTTATTACTAGAACGGAGGGGGAAGGGTGAAGGTCCTAAACCTGGCGACCCTGGCGGAGAAAACAAGGGGAGACAGGATTACGACATAGAAAATCCTAAGATGGATAGATAAGGCTGACACAGAGTATGTGAATTAAGAGGACCAGGATCAAGGTGACTCAGGTGGAGGCTGGAGATAACAAAGGAACCATAGGGATGTAAAAAGTATTTTTCAATACATAGCTTCAAGAGAAAGAAGGTATGACAAAGCCCAAGAAGCCGGAGATCAGTAATGTTGATCAGAGTGACGTACGAGGTGGGGCCAGGAGCTGAGCTTCGACCCCCTGAAACACAACTCGGTGAGCACACACACACACACACACAAGCAAAAAGATAATAAAGTCTCACATACAAAAAAAATCCATTTCATAGAGTTTTTAATTTAAAATATTTTACCAAAGCAGAAGCAGAATGCACTTTTAAAAACCAGAACGAAACTGATGAATAAACCTTTTATATATATATATATATATATATATAATAATAATATATATATATATATATATATATATATATATATATATATATATATATATATATATATATATATATATATATGGAAAATCAGAGTGTTGTGAACACTTGTCAGTTTGTAGAAGGAAATGTACCTATAAAGGAAAACATGTCATCTGTGAACTTCGATCTTTGTTTGAAAGAAATAAACAAATCAAATATTCTCAAATTTTTCGTCTACATACGGGTTTCTTTCTAACACACACACACACACACACACTCAGATGAAACACAGGGATGTTAGGAAGTATTTCTTCAGCCACTGAGTGGTCAGGAAGTGGAATAGTTTGGAAAGCAAAGTAGTGAAGGCAGGATCCATTCATAGCTTTAAGAAGAGGTATGATAAAGCTCATGGCGCAGGGAGAGTGACCCAGTAGCGGCCAGTGAAGAGGCGGGGCCAGGAGCTATGACTCGACCCTTGCAACCACAACTAGGTGCGTACAACTAAGTGAGTACACACACACACACTAATGTTTTTTCCCTCCACCGAAAAAAAATAAAAAAAAAAAAACAGGGGAACATTTTGAGGATGTAAACAGTGGCGAGCGGGTGACTGCTTCATCCCACATGCTGCCACCAATACAATGTCTCTCCAGACGACCGTATTTCTTCATGGTGACTCCGGGAAGCAACTCAACTTAGCAGTTTTGGTCTTCCTAACTCGCTAATGTCATTACATTGTTCCTAGTCCCAGCCGCTCCCTCCACCTGGAACGAATTTGTGAGTCCAGCAAAGTTTTTGGACTCTGGGCTGGAAAGATCTCGTTGGTTTTCTCTTTTTCTTTCGTTGAGAGAGGGGGTTGAGGGAAGGGAAGCGAGGGAGGGGGTTGAGGGAAGGGAAGCGAGGGAGGGGGTTGAGGGAAGGGAAGCGAGGGAGGGGTTGAGGGAAGGGAAGCGAGGGAGGGGTTGAGGGAAGGAAGCGAGGGAGGGGTTGGGTTTGAAGGGAGACGAAGGTGGGGTTGGGGTGAAGGGAGTTTAGTGGAGAGTTAAGTGAAGGGGATGAAAGAGGGGTTGGGTGAAGGGTCTAGAGAAGAGATGGGCTGATACAAGTGAGAGAGAAAGGGAAAGATGACGGGTTAGAGAGAGAGAGAGAGAGGGAGGGGGAGGGGAAAACAGTGGTGGTAGGAGTATGTATAGCAGCAGAAATGAAAAGTTGCAGCAAAAGTAATATGTGCAACAACAACAGCAAAAATGAAAAAGAAACAGGAGGAACTATTAAGACATTACAGCTACGTTTCTCTCTCTACAAGCGAAACGTGACCTTTATAATGTCTTATTAGTGCTTCTTGTGACCTCTGACCTAACACGTTGTCAGTAATTTTCCAGTATTACACAGCGATAGTACTACTAGTAGTGGTGGTAGCAGTAGTAGTAGTACTACTAGTAGTGGTGGTAGCAGAAGTACTACTAGTAGTGGTGGTAGCAGTAGTAGTAAAATGTAAGAACATCTAGGTACTAAGTATTGAGTTTTCCTACTAAGTTCTAGTGTTAAGGTATGTTCCCGTGCTAAGTTCCCGTGCTAAGTTCCCGTGCTAAGTTCCCGTGCTAAGTTCCTGTGCTAAGGCTCGTGCTAAGTTGCCGTGCTAAGTTGCTGTGCTAAGTTCCTGTGCTAAGTTCCTGTGCTAAGGCTCGTGCTACGTTGCTGTGTTGGCTCGGGTGATGAACTACGAGCCTGGAACTTCATCACAATTTTTTAATATCGTCTAAATGGCCACTTTTCCTCCTGGCTGGGATATTTTTATTGTGTGGATGTCCTCCCTCCACCCCCACCACACCCCCTCCACCACCACACCCCAACTCACTCATCACTATTCCCCCCCCCCTCCTTGCACCCCTTCTGCTACCCTTCCCCTATTGTAAGGAGTTCTACCCATTTTTCATATGATTTACATGTTCTACACAGTCTACATGCTTCTGAATTCAGCTTTAGCAGTCACTGATCTGGAGTCATTGCTGAGGTCAGTTTCCCAAAAGCAAGTGTCACGGCTTTCTATTTATTTATTCCCAGCTAATACGTTGGGTTACATAAACCTTGATCAAGGTTTATAACACCTAATGTTTGCTCATATGTTCTTTTAAACCAATACGCTAGATGTCGACATGGACATAATAGAGAAAGCTGATTTGCTTTCTTTCAGTGAAGTTGCCTGGATGTCCACTGAGTTAAGTGGTAAAAAGTGACAGAGTGTTTTGGCTGTGGATTTTTGTTTTTTGGTTTCTTTGCAAGATTTTTGAAGGTGGCCGCCGTGCAGACACTCCGCCAGATATCTGACCTCATCTACGTTATTACATGGAATGTAGAAACGTTCTTGGTGTTTATACACTTGCTTATGAGCAAGGAAAAATTTGATAAACCTTTCAGAAATGCAGTAAGATATATTTTTGCCGACATAAATACATCATGGCCGCAATTCTGTTTGCCAAGAAAACTGAATTCGCCACTGTTGGCTGTTGTTAAAATACGTATATTGAAGGTAAACATTGACTTCACCATGTGCTGAAACATGACGAATTCAATTAAACCATCACAGAAATAACAGGCGCCTTTATTAACATCAACGCAAAGTGTTCTAAGCTTTTAGTACTAAACCAGAGCAACACACCAGTGTTTATGTTCCTGACAAGCGCTACTCTCTGGGCTATCATAAAACTTGTTCTCCGTCCTGTAGAATAAAGCAAGGAACACAGAAAGAGCAGAAAATATTTTTGTAAGTCATATAAGAGCAGTGCTGAGGTTACACGGCAGTGCTGAGGTTACACGGCAGTGCTGAGGCTACACGGCAGTGCTGAGGCTACACGGCAGTGCTGAGGCTACACGGCAGTGCTGAGGCTACACGGCAGTGCTGAGGTTACACGGCAGTGCTGAGGCTACACGGCAGTGCTGAGGTTACACGGCAGTGCTGAGGCTACACGGCAGGGCTGAGGCTACACGGCAGTGCTGAGGCTACACGGCAGTGCTGAGGCTACACGGCAGTGCTGAGGTTACACGGCAGTGCTGAGGTTACACGGCAGTGCTGAAGCTACACGGCAGTGCTGAGGTTACACGGCAGTGCTGAGGCTACACGGCAGTGCTGAGGTTACAGGCAGTGCTGAGGCTACACGGCAGTGCTGAGGCTACACGGCAGTGCTGAGGTTACACGGCAGTGCTGAGGTTACACGGCAGTGCTGAGGCTACACGGCAGTGCTGAGGTTACACGGCAGTGCTGAGGCTACACGGCAGTGCTGAGGTTACACGGCAGTGCTGAGGCTACACGGCAGTGCTGAGGTTACACGGCAGTGCTGAGGCTACACGGCAGTGCTGAGGCTACACGGCAGTGCTGAGGCTACACGGCAGTGCTATGTCGTTAATGATTATTTTAAATGAATGATAATTTGCTTTTATTCATATATTGTTCCACATATCGAATAGATACATTCTGCAATACATCACTTAAGGCTCAGCATAATACACTGCTGGGACTACCTATAATTATCATTAATGTTGACAATGCTAGTTTAGTCGTTACGTTACGTCAGAATTCAGAATTCATTCACAGGTGTGTTTCTAGATGGAAGATTCAGATCCTTCATTTAATATCCGTTTGCAAGATGTATGTTTGTGCTTGTGTGACCTAGACAGGATGCGTCTATAGGTATGCAAAATAACCCTAATTTTGCAGCATTGAAAAATGGGTTGGGCAAATATTTTTGTTAGTGGGTTCGGTTTTGAGAAAGACCTGCCTGGTACGGGCTAATAAGCTTGCTTGCAGTGTTTCTCCTTTATTACGTACATACAATCACTCTTACGCCCACACCTGACCATTCACAAACACAGTCAGGTACTACAACTCTGCTGGTCTCAGCTCAGCACATCATGGCGAAGCTGCCAGCCCAAGTCTGTAGCATCCAGTTCATGGTTGTCCAACCATGCAGAAATGGTATTTAACCGCAGCAGAGATGGGTGAATGTTCATGCTGTAATCCAGAACATACCACTGACTTTCGGCTAACATGTCTCAAGTACGTAATATTTAAGTATTTGTTTTATGAAGGTATTCTGGAAGTACCACATAACCTGAGCATGACCATCTCCCTAGCACCTGCGGTTTCATTGTTACTCGATTAGACTCCTTTGAACACATCAGTTGATCCCCAGTTCTCACCTCCACCTTCCTGGATACAAGAGACTTTCTTTTCTCGATACCAAAGAGGGTTGAAACACTGTCCCATGGATGTGGATTGTGACTACGGCAAGCATTGCTTACAGGATCCCTCGGATTTTAGGTATGTTGTTAGGATTTAATGTATATTGCATGTATAGTTTCATGTTGTCTGTGGCTTTGTCAACTAGAATTGCAAGGAAATCTGCTTTAGTCCCGTCAGGGATGACAGGTCACTGTAGGTTTCACAGGATTCAAAGCAGTGTGTAAATGATGTGGTCAGCATGTGCTTGACACCAGCTGCATGGAACACCAGCACATCGTAACCTTGACATGAGATGAGAAAGCCTTGACGTTTCTGACGCGTAGGAAAAAAATATTTCTAATTGTTGACATGAGTAATATATTCGTGGTAAGTGTCAGCATATGTGCAGGCGTTTTAATTCAGGGAAGGAGGCGCTGTTTAGTAGGTGACCCACATCAACAACTCGGTAGGGAGCCTATAGGAACTGCCGCCTGAGGTGTAACTTCAGCTTTTTGTATATTCTAATGCATGATTTCCTTATCATACAAGACTGGGGGATGTTTACCTAACTCATACCGCTTATACTCATCCATCTTCTTTATCTCTCCCGGAACTCCACTATTGTTTGCCTTGTTCCATTGGGTTGCTCACACTTTCTCTTGTTTCAGCAAAGGTTATACGGTATAGTCTTCGCATCTTTCATGTTTTTTCCTCTGCTGTGCCTTTGTTTGTTTTTGTATTCCGATATTCCCCAGACACCAGCAAGTCACCACTACCACATTATACCATCATACCATCAGCACCACACCAGCACTATACCGCCACTCCACCACTACCACCACACCATCATAACACCACACCACCATAATATCACCACATCACCACACAAGGCACTATCACACACCAGTACACCAATGCACAACAAACACCACTCCACCCTATCACACCAGCACACACCAGCAGCACGTACCGGCAACACAGCAGCAGCAACACAGCAGCAACACAGCAGCAACACAGCAGCAGCACTGTGTCAGGCTCAAGGCTCGTCTTAACATCAAGGGGACATAATTTGAGGGCTGGCGTCTCCGGCCTCAGGATATGAAGTCCTCATCTGATCTAATTAAGGAGATAACATACAAGCAAGGCGTGTTGAACGACCTGTCCCTCCTCCTCTACCTCCTCTGCCTCCTCTGCCTCCTCTGCCTCCTCTGCCTCCTCTACCTCCTCTGCCTCCTCTGCCTCCTCTGCCTCCTCTGCCTCCTCTGCCTCCTCTGCCTTCTCTGCCTCCTCTGCCTCCTCTGCCTCCTCTGCCTCCTCTGCCTCCTCTGCCTCCTCTGCCTCCTCCTCCTCCTCTGCCTCCTCTTCTTCATCCTCTACTCCTTCTCCTTCTTCTGCCTCCTCCTCTTCCTCCTCTGCCTCCTCCTAATCTTTCTTTCCTTGACGGTCCTTCATCTAATGAAGGGCTCTTGATTCAAGGCAATAAGTCTACACTCCCACTACTTGGCTCATATATATTTACCCCTTAGGGTTTAGCCAGAAACGGCAGCACCAATAGTAACAACAACAGCAGAAGCAGCAGCGGTAACAACAGCAGCAGCAACAACAACAGCAGCAGCAGTAACAGCAACAACAGCAACAAACAGGAGCAGCAGCAGTAACGACAACAACAAGAACAGTAACAGCAACAACAGCAACAACAAGAACAGTAACAACAACAAGAAGAGCAGTAACAGCAACAACAGCAACAACATAAGCAACAGCCGCAGCAACAAGAGCAGCCTCACAAACAACAACAGCAGTAACAATAAAGGCAGCAACCTAACAACAGCAGCAACATCATGAGAAACAACAAAAGCGATGCAGCAGTTGCAACAGTAACTGTTGCATCCACAACCTAAGATGTAACAAAAACAGCGGCAAATAACAACAATTTTAGCAGTGCAGCAAAAACAGAACCAAGCACAACAAAAGCAACATCAACAACGACTGCAACACTAGATGCATAACAGCAGCAACAAATACAACAATAGTAAAACCAATAGAAAGACTTATAATAATAATAATAATAATAATAATAATAATAATAATAATAATAATAATAATAATAATAATAATAATAATTATAATAATAATAATAGCAGACGCAACTGCAGCAACAACAACAATCTCAGTAGTAAATACATCAACAACAGCGGCAATAACAATGACTACAGCAGATCAAGCAACATTAGCAGTAGCAGCAGCAGAAACAGCAGCAGCAAATCCAACAACTACAGCAGAAGTAGCAGCAACATATGCAACAGCAGGGGCAGCAATACAACAACAGCAGCAGCAATACAACAACAGCAGCAGCAAAAACACAACAGCAGGGAGTAGCAGCAACAGGAAAAACAACAGAAGCAGTAGCAACAGCAGCAGAAACAAAACAGCAAGAACAGCAGCAGCAACAAGCAGAACAGCAAGAACGGTATCAATAGCAACACGAGCAGCAGAAGTTGCACTAGCAGTAGTTGCAACAAACACATCTGCAGCAGAAACAGCAGCAACTGCAGCAGCAGCAGCAGTAGTAGTAGCAGCAGCAGCATCACCAGTAGTAGTAGTAGTAGTAGTAATGGTGGTAGTAGCAGTAGTAGTAATGGTGGTAGTAGCAGTAGTAGTAATGGTGGTAGTAGCAGTAGTAGTAATGGTGGTAATAATAGTAGCAGTAGTAGTAGCAACAGCAGTAGCATCAGCAGAAAGCAGCAGCAGCAGCATCAGTAGCAGCGACAGCGCCAGTGCCAGGTGGTATAAACTTGGAGGCGGCGGCAGTGTGCCACCCGCAACGTTTAAAGACAATTATCACCCTGGTGTTAAGAGGGTTTGAAGATGTAAACAACGGGGAGGGTAAACCCACCCTCCCCGCCTCGCTTACTACCCCTTAGAGCCCAGTGCCCCAAGGCTCCCCAGGGCACACACCCTTACCTCCCTCCACGCCCACTCCACGCCCACTCCGCCCAGGGGGACACACGACTGGAGTACGTAAGGTCGTGACTGTGCTAACTCAGTGCCGGACTCAAGATTAGCGAATAATTTAAGGGGAGTGGCACTCAGCACATCCCTCAGGCTGTCTAGTGTCGTGTTGATGAAATGTTTAGTAGTTCATGTTTAGGAATGTTACCTCTGTTTTCTGAATTTATATCCCTCTCAATTTTCTCTTCCATCTTTCTTTCATGCTTCCCCTCCCTCCTTCTTCAATTTTCCCCCTCCCTTTTCACCTCCCTCTCTCCTCTTTTCACCTCCTTCCCTCCCTTTTCCCCTTCCTCCATCCCTTTTAATTTTCTCTCTCTCTCTCTCTCTCTCTCTCTCTCTCTCTCTCTCTCTCTCTCTCTCTCTCTCTCTCTCTCTCTCTCTCTCTCTCTCTCTCTTAATTCTCTCTCTCTCACGCACACATTTTTCCCCCTGACATGCCTCAGTAATCCTCTCTGTGTCTTTCTCTCCCCTCGTCACCAGCTGCCGCTACTCAGCGACAATTTACATATGAGGCGGTGGGCATCCTCTTACCCTCCTGTTCTCCCCTCTCCCCTTCCCCTCTTACCCCTTCCTCCCCTCCTATTCCCCCCAGGAGCCGCCTCCGTCCTTACATTCTACCCCACTCCATCTCCCTCCATCCCTTCATCCCCCCCCACCTCTCTCCCCCGGGCCCCATTTCCTCTCCCCACTGGGCAGAACATGCTGTTCTTGAGACAAGGGCGTCACTCACCCCAATTTTTTTTCTCCCCGTCACAGTTTTTGACCAATTTTAGCCTAATGTTCCGTAAAAGAAATTGTTGGGAATTTTCACTTTCAGTAGAAGTTTCGTCCGTGAGCAAACTTTACAGAATTTTTATTATATATTTTTTTTGTTTTGTTTGTGTTTGCTTCAGTATTGTTAAATCTTTTGTACCGTGATTTTTTTTTTTTGCAAGTCAGTTTTTTTTCTGTGAGTAGTTAAAAAAATGAGCTTCATATTATTTATTTTTTTCATGTTAGAGAATTTTTTTTTATGTTTTTGTCATGACTGGGTGAGTTAATATGTGATATTCAAGATGGATATCGATTTGATTCCTGTTTTTTTTTTAATCAACGAGGCGGTACGACATGTTTTCCTTCCAATCTAAACACTGTTTTAACGAGGCGGTATGACATGTTTTCCTTCCAATCTAAACACTGTTTTACCGAGGCGGTACGACATGTTTTCCTTCCAATCTAAACACTGTTTTAACGAAGCGGTACGACATGTTTTCCTTCTAATCTAAACACTGTTTTAACGAGGCGGTACGACATGTTTTCCTTCCAATCTAAACACTGTTTTAACGAGGCGGTACGACATGTTTTACTTCCAATCTTAACACTGTTTTAACGAGGCGGTACGACATGTTTTACTTCCAATCTAAACACTGTTTCAATGAAAAATATTACCTTTCCAGTATTTTTTTTTCTCCTTTTTGAAACGAAGCAGAAGATATTCAAAGAGCTTCGTATATATTTATTTTATTTTGAAGATAGCGTCTGTTTTTTTCGTTCTTTTAGGCAGAGGTACACATAAGTACAATTATTATACACAGTGTAAATTACATAGGATATCCTAGAAAAGTCAGACAAAGTGACTTATTTTTACTGGTTAAATCTGGAAGGCTTGAGTGATGATACAGATGTCTTCGTCTAGTTAAGGTATTATTACACTGCAGAGAAACAGTTGACCACAGAAGTGTGGATGGAGTCCATAACTCATCGACATTCGTCAGTTAACATAGGGGTGGCAGTTAACACAGGGGTGGCAGTTAACACAGGGGTGGCAGTTAACATAGGGGTGGCAGATAATATAGGGGTGACAGTTGCTAAACACAGACACAAAGCTTCATAACTGCTGCCAGCTCAAGCTCTCCCTGCTTGTGGCATATGTAAAACTAAGGCTGTAAAAGATTTTGACACAGGAAATTAGTTGAATTGTCAAGGAGACCGCTCATAAGATATGAATGTTATTCACGAATCAGCAGGTGTCTGTGATGTGACTCTTGCGAAATGATGTCAGAGACCCACTACAGAATTTGGCCCTTGAGGACTGGACAAAAAAATGGTGTATGTATTTTATCAAAACACAAAATTTGACCCTTGAGAACAGGACAACAAAAATGGTGTATGTCTTTCATCAAAACTCAAAATTTTACTTCCCATTGCCGAGGTATTCAGTGCAATGTGATGGAGCCTCATTTTGGGGCACTGATGTATTACGTACGTAAACAAGAGACCGTTACCTAACCTCACCACATGAGAATGTGACGTTTGAGATGAGTTGCTCAAAGGTCACCGACGCTGATCTGTATGAGTTCAACCCCCCAGCATCACCCACGGGCACAGTCGGTCACGATCTAGACATCACGCTGATAGGATACAGCTGGCTGACGTTTCGGCTATCTACCAAATAAACCACGGGCAGAGCAAGTGTGTATTTCTCCAAGGCCTTTATACGTTTCTCTCGACCCCCACCTACAACAACTTGGTGGCAGGAGTGGCAGAATTCTCAAGAATTTCAGTGAATTTTGTGGTGTGAAGTAGACCAACTTATATCATAGTGCCTCGGCTAGCTGGCACCATCACCCTCACCACCATCTTTAACGTCCTTGTGTTTCTTTAAACCAGCGGTGTCTACAAGTGCTTTGCTAGTGTTTCTGCAATTCTTCCTGGCGCTGATAAGATACGAGTGAATGACGTCTCGACCATCTACCTAATAAACCAAGAGCAGAGCAACTGCGTATTTCTCCAAAGCCTCCATACGTTTCTCGAACCCATCTACAACAAACGTAGATTCAGTGAAATTTGTGTAGATGACGAGCTGGCCAAGACTGTGGTATTCTTTTACCTCGGGATCCTCAGGTTACAGCACCAGAAATCCAGAAATCGATCCAACTGCAGCTGAAGCAGTGATCAGCTTATTTCTTAGATGTGGATGTGCAGCTGTTCAGCTTTCTTGTTCTGTGATCTGCGACAATGGAGGATCGGACAGTTTTTGAAGCCACGTGACAACGATCAGTCTGGACTATCAGGCAGAGGAGGAGCCTTATCTCAGAATAATGATAATAATGACGATATTATAGAGGGTTTAGCTATTTTTTTTACCTTAGTTACTAGTTTACCCTTAGATAAAATGCTTGATTGGGCTCATCTACTAGTTAAGAGCTATTATCCTACCTTAGATCGTTGCAAAGCTGCCAGTACCTACTGACAGTACCTACGTGGTACTGTCAGTAGTATGTATACTTGTCATGTGTACCCGATATGTATACCCCCTCCCTTCCCTCCACACTCCTTCCTCCGTGCTCCTCCCTTCCCTCCAAGTTTCTTTTTCTCCACAAACTCCCTCCTCACCCTTCCTCTCTACTACGTTCCATTTCCCCATCCCTCCCTCCCTTGGGGGGGGGGAATAGAGTTCCTCTGCCTTCTTCTTAGTTTATTAGATCAAGAATTGGTCGGTGCTTGGTCCTAAGTGTCACTTTTATTGCCCCCTTTCCCTTCCCCCTCTCCCATCCTTTTCCCCACTCCTTCCCTTTCCCCTTTCTTTATGCCTCTACTTCCCATTACCTCTTACCTTCCCCACCACTCTTTCCCCTTACTCTTCTCCCCATCCGTAATCCAGCCATTTTCCCTCTCCTCCCTTGCTTTCTTTTCCTCTTCTTTCCTCTTCCCTCCATCTTCTCTTCCATTTTCCCTCTTTTCTACCTTCTTCATTCCTTCTTCTCCCTTCTCTCCTCTTCTCTCCCATCCTCTCTCTTCTGTCACATTTCCCTCCCCACTCTCCTCTACCCTCCTTTTACACCCTTAAGAACTTAAATAGTCTCTAAGATCTTAAAATGTCACGTTCACGAACTCTAAGTTGTCGCATTTGTGTTATTCTTGTTTGCTCTTGGACTTAAGTTGTCTTTTTACCTGTGATTTACCTGTGACCTGTTTCGGGAGTTTCTTACTACCGCGGTCCGGTCCGCCCCGGATCAGGCCTCCCTGTTTGTTGTTTGGTCTCCAGACCGCTGTTCTTGGCAACCTGCCGGTCCACATATCCATCACAGTCTGATTGATCTGACACCCTGCACTGGTTCCAGCAATATATCTGATATCTGCTGGTAGCAGGTTGATAAATCAAGGCCCAAGTATGTTGATAAAGTGCTCTCGTACTGTGCCCGTGGCTTCCCTGCTTTTCACTCGGTCTATTTTACTCTCCATCTCGTACATCTCTCACTTCAGTACGTTGTTATGGTAGTGTGCAGATTTAAGACCAGGGCCTCCACTATCTTCCATGTATACGTTATCGCGTATCTCTCTCTCACCTTCATTCCAGAGATAATATTCCGGTTGAGACATTTCCTGTGATTGAAATGCTTTAATATTTCTGATGCAGGCACTGAAAGCTCTCTGCCAACTTTTCAGCTCTTCTCTCTCACCCGCTCTGAATGAAGTCAGTACTGAGCTGTAGTCCAAGCGAGAGAGCACAAGTGATCCAAAGAATGCTCCCATTGGCATGTCTTTTGTTTTGAAATTTCTCTTTATCCACCCTGTCATTTTTGCTGGCCTTTGCAGCATTTGCTTTACTGTGTTCATCAAGAGATAGGTCAGCTGACATTGTTATACTTAGGTCTATTACATATTCTTTTCGTTCTGTGGGTGGTCAGTCCCTCATCCTGGAGAAGAGTTACTTCTGTTTTGAATACCTTTCCATTTTAAGTTCTCCAATGTTTCCATATCTCAGCAACTGAAATTTGTCCCCACTGAAGACTTTATTTTCTCTTGTCATTTTTCTCTGTCCTCAACAGAAGTAACTCTTCTCCAGGATGAGGGACTGACCACCTCAAAACTACGTTTTCAAGGGTAATGGACTGATTACATCATCTTAACATCTCCACTGCTTCTGCAAGCTCCCCTATACTAGACTGAAGAAGCCTACTGTGTGAACGAAACGTTTCGGAATAAAGATACCTAACTGTCGCACATGTGTCTTACTTATCAAGTAACTTTTATTGTTTGCGACTGGTCTTTGTGTTGTCCATTAGGAATTTATAAATCATTTGCCGACTTATCCCGTTGTACCTTGCCATCTTATTTTATGTGGTATCCTTCTAGGATCACAATTCTCCAGTGACTCAGCGAAGTCACTGCAGACCACAACTGCAGTTCGGGATTCTTCCAAAGCCTCTGTAATTTTGTCATAATGATCCGGTAGTTGTGACAAACTTTGATCCTCCTGCTCTAAAAGACATATTGATTTTGTTTGTACTGGTCATGTTTTTGTAGCGTGTCGTTTCACCATCCCCTTAAAGAGTTTTATGAAGTGTTAGGGCCGATGGCCTGTAGTTTTTTGTCCGGGCTTTACTGCCGGTTTTTTTTTTTTTTAGAGGGGCCATGTCTGCACTCAAGACCCCTGGACTTCATCTAGATCTAAACACTCATCCAGAGTGTCATGGGTGCTCATGAGAGTGTTTGATTGAATTTCTTTTTAATTAGAGAGTTCCATGAGACTGATCCCAGTGTTGCATGTCAATGTTGCATGTCAGTGTTGCATGTCAGTGTTGCATGTCAGTGTTGCATGTGTAAGTATATTTTCCATTTCCATTTTGTGCTAATGTCAGATATATGATTCGGGTGGGTAGAGATAATGAAAAAACTTTCTAGAGTTTCCCCTCTCCACATGTTTAGTGATACAGAGAGCAATATACGACTGGCGAACCTAAGATTAACTTAGGGGAATTAACTAAAGGAACTAATTCTAATGACATTAGAAAATAGAAGGTCCGGAGGTAAACATTACAACTTAGAGAACTTGATACAAGTTACTCAGAGGACTTGATACAAGTTACTCATAGGACTTGATACAAGTTACTCATAGGACTTGATACAAGTTACTCAGAGAACTTGATACAAGTTACTCAGAGAACTTGATACAAGTTACTCAGAGGACTTGATACAAGTTACTCGGAGAACTTGATACAAGTTACTCAGAGGACTTGATACAAGTTACTCATAGGACTTGATACAAGTTACTCATAGGACTTGATACAAGTTACTCAGAGAACTTGATACAAGTTACTCAGAGGACTTGATACAAGTTACTCAGAGAACTTGATATAAGTTACTCAGAGAACTTGATACAAGTTACTCATAGGACTTGATACAAGTTACTCAGAGAACTTGATACAAGTTACTCATAGGACTTGATACAAGTTACTCAGAGAACTTGATACAAGTTACTCATAGGACTTGATACAAGTTACTCAGAGAACTTGATATAAGTTACTCAGAGAACTTGATACAAGTTACTCAGAGAACTTGATACAAGTTACTCAGAGAACTTGATACAAGTTACTCAGAGGACTTGATACAAGTTACTCAGAGAACTTGATACAAGTTACTCAGAGAACTTGATACAAATTACTCGGAGAACTTGATACAAGTTACTCATAGGACTTGATACAAGTTACTCAGAGAACTTGATACAAGTTACTCAGAGAACTTGATACAAGTTACTCAGAGAACTTGATACAAGTTACTCAGAGGACTTGATACAAGTTACTCAGAGAACTTGATATAAGTTACTTCAGAGAACTTGATACAAGTTACTCATAGGACTTGATACAAGTTACTCAGAGAACTTGATACAAGTTACTCATAGGACTTGATACAAGTTACTCAGAGAACTTGATAAAGTTACTCAGAGAACTTGATACAAGTTACTCAGAGAGACTTGATACAAGTTACTCAGAGGACTTGATACAAGTTACTCAGAGAACTTGATACAAGTTACTCAGAGAACTTGATACAAATTACTCGGAGAACTTGATACAAGTTACTCATAGGACTTGATACAAGTTACTCAGAGAACTTGATACAAGTTACTCAGAGAACTTGATACAAGTTACTCAGAGAACTTGATACAAGTTACTCAGAGGACTTGATACAAGTTACTCAGAGAACTTGATAGTGCGGGCAGGAAGACTACTCGAGAGGCTTGAAAGAGGAATAAGGAAGAACATACGGAAGTTCAATACTCACACGAGCCATCCGGATGTCAGGAAATATTTCTTTAGCTTGAGGTTGGTCAGAATGTGGAATGACCTGCATGAAAAAGGGCAGAATTACTATACACAGTTTATAGGGCTGATGAGGCTACGAGTCAGTGATCCAGGTCAGTTAAGGGCCAGTGCCAGGAGCTATGATTCCATCCCCGCAACCAAGACTAGATGAGCACTCGTATTTTTAAAGAACATAAAGGCAAAATACGACTACTCATCCCACGTCTCTTGTTCAGACCCTGCCAGCTGGTCTATATATACTGGCTCCATCTCTCTTTTCTGTCAGTGTGACTTTGTAAATGGTCCAAGTCGGACAGAAACGTCGTAAGTTCCTCTCTCCTGACGTATACCCAAAACTGTGTCAGGTTACCATAAATCAATATTCTTCTTTTTTTTTTTTTTTTAAAAAAGCCAATTAGGTTCTTTTAGGAGAGAGCGATATCGTTGACTTTCACAGATATCGACAGATTCTGCTGAGTTTGCAACTTTATGCGCTGACTTGGCAGCGCTGCCGCACTTGAGGCCCATCGTGGTGGCGAGGCGGTAAAGCAGCGCTACCAACTTAGCGCAATGCTTTCATATTTCGTTTGAAGAACTAGTGTGTGTGTGTGTGTGTACTCACCTAGTTGTACTCACTTAGTTGTGGTTGCAGGGGTCGATTCATAGCTCCTGGCCCCGCCTTTTCACTGGCCGCTACTGGGTCACTCTCCCTGCGCCATGAGCTTTGTCATACCTCTTCTTAAAGCTATGTATTGAGCCTGCCTCCACTACAGTGTATGTACACTGGTCCCACCGCACAAACCACAGCCCGGCTGGTCAGGCACTTTTCAGAGGAACTTGTCCAGTTTCCTCTTGAAAACCTCTAGGCGTTTGTTGGTAATTCCTTGTATGCACGGAGGAAGGACGTTGAGGAGTCGGGGACCTCTGACACTCATCGAATTTTCAGTGTACTCGTCGTGCCTCCGCTCTTTGGTGGAAGTATTTTGCACAGTATGTCAAGTCTGTTGTTGTCATTCGGAGTAATTTCAGTGTTTAGGTTTGGAACCAATCCCTCCAGGATTGTTCAGGAGTAAATTATTATGTATCCTTCTCGCCTATGTTCCAAGGAATACGGTTAAAGGGACTTCAAGCATTCCCAGCAGTTCAGATGAATGATTGAATGTAGGTATATGAGTAGTGAATTTTCTCTATACGTTTTCCAGCTCAGCAATCTCACCTGCCTTGAAAGAGGCCGTCAATATACAGCAGTATTCCAGCCTGGAGATAACAAGTGACACAAAGAGTATCATCAATGGCTCGGCATTTCTCGTGTCTTGAAAGTTGCAGTTATCCAGCCTATCATTTTCTTTGTGGTAATAATGGCAACATTGTTGACATTCTTAAATGTGATATCGTTCTCACATCATTACTCCTAGGTCTTACACATGGAACTTACGCCCTGTTGAATGAGTTGAGTGTTTCCTGTATTCCATTACAATCTTTACTTCCTCCAATCTTTAAGATTCGCTGTCTTTGACTGCTGCCACGCTCATAGAGATTCTGGTGTCATCAGCAATGGTTGTTACAGCGCTATGAATTATGTCCTTGTCAATTATGCTACATAGCGTTTGTTAATGTTTAGGGATACTTAATGATAAAATATGATTTGTCATCATTATCAACATCACATTCATCATTTTCATTATCATCATCGTTGGTGTACACTGTAAACATTGCATCATCGTTGGTGTACACTGTAAACATTGCATCATCGTTGGTGTACACTGTAAACATTGCATCATCGTTGGTGTACACTGTAAACATTGCATCATCGTTGGTGTACACTGTAAACATTGCATCATCGTTGGTGTACACTGTAAACATTGCATCATCGTTGGTGTACACTGTAAACATTGCATCATCGTTGGTGTACACTGTAAACATTGCATCATCGTTGGTGTACACTGTAAACATTGCATCATCGTTGGTGTACACTGTAAACATTGCATCATCATTGGTGTACACTGTAAACATTGCATCATCACCTCAGTCAGACGGCAAAAAAAAAAAAAAATGTTTCGGGCAAATCATCAATTTTTTCTGGTGATCTTTGCGATAGTTCAGTATTAATTATTTTACTGAGGACTACGAAAGTTAATATTATGCTTTAATTTACATAACTTAACATTTGAAAAGCATAAACCGCCTAATCAGAAAATTTAATTATTCGGGATATTAGCCAGAGACAAATTAATCACAAATGTTTTTAAAACTAATTTTTGAGTCTAGTTCACCATTGTATCTTTGATAGTTTCCTAAATAGTATATGGGCGTTATACATGTAGTTATTCTAGACCTTACTTGATTCCAGTACTTGACTTAGTTCCAGCACCTGACTTAGTTCCAGCACATGACTTAGTTCCAGCACCTGACTTAGTTCCAGCACCTGACTTAGTTCCTGCACCTGACTTAGTTCCAGTACCTGACTTAGTTCCAGCACCTGACTTAGTTCCAGCACCTGACTTAGTTCCTGCACCTGACCTAGTTCCAGCACCTGACTTAGTTCCAGCACATGACTTAGTTCCAGCACTTGACTTAGTTCCAGCACCTGACTTAGTTCCAGCACCTGACATAGTTCCAGCACATGACTTAGTTCCAGCACATGACTAAGTTCCTGCACCTGACCTAGTTCCAGCACCTGACTTAGTTCCAGCACCTGACTTAGTTCCAGCACATGACTTAGTTCCAGAACCTGACTTAGTTCCAGCACCTGACTTAGTTCCAGCACCTGACTTAGTTCCAGCACCTGACTAAGTTCCTGCACCTGACCTAGTTCCAGCACCTGACTTAGTTCCAGCACTTGACTTAGTTCCTGCACCTGACCTAGTTCCAGCACCTGACTTAGTTCCAGCACTTGACTTAGTTCCAGCACCTGACTTAGTTCCAGCACATGACTTAGTTCCTGCACCTGACTTAGTTCCAGCACCTGACTTAGTTCCAGCACCTGACTTAGTTCCAGCACCTGACTTAGTTCCAGCACCTGACTTAGTTCCAGCACCTGACTTAGTTCCAGCACCTGACTTAGTTCCTGCACCTGACTTAGTTCCAGCACCTGACTTAGTTCCAGCATCTGACTTAGTTCCAGCACCTGACTTAGTTCCTGCACCTGACTTAGTTCCAGCACCTGACTTAGTTCTGACAGTTCAGCACCTGACTTAGTTCCAGCACCTGACTTAGTTCCTGCACCTGACTTAGTTCCAGCACCTGACTTAGTTCCAGCACCTGACTTAGTTCCAGCACCTGACTTAGTTCCAGCACCTGACTTAGTTCCAGCACCTGACTTAGTTCCAGCACCTGACTTAGTTCCAGCACCTGACTTAGTTCCAGCACCTGACTTAGTTCCAGCACCTGACTTAGTTCCAGCACCTGACTTAGTTCCAGCACCTGACTTAGTTCCAGCACCTGACTTAGTTCCAGCACCTGACTTAGTTCCAGCACCTGACTTAGTTCCAGCACCTGACTTAGTTCCAGCACCTGACTTAGTTCCAGCACCTGACTTAGTTTCAGCACCTGACTTAGTTCCAGCACCTGACTTAGTTCCAGCACATGACTTAGTTCCAGCACCTGACTTAGTTTCAGCACCTGACTTAGTTCCAGCACCTGACTTAGTTCCAGCACATGACTTAGTTCCAGCACATGACTTAGTTCCAGCACCTGACATGATAGGAAAGCCAATTCAGTAGCAGAATCTGACAGCCATGATGCCAGTGTCAACATTATTACTTCTTGTATATTACATTAGTGATCTATATGATCTATTTGATCTATATAGGTTTGGCGCTTGTTTGCTAATGTATTAGAAATACAGTGGAACCCCGGTATTTGAACATAATTGGTTCGTAGGTGGTGTTCGAACTGCGAAAAGTTCGATGTCCGAAACAGTATTTCTCAGGCTTGAATTTTCGGCCTCACACACACTGAAGGATGTCGAACTGGCTCTTCCAAATGTCTCTGAGAGTTAGGTCAGTGCCGAGGTTCCAGTGTATAAACGGCGTGTTTCTGACGTCATGAGTGGCTCACTAGAGGAGCCAAGACTTGCTGCCCTTGTGCAGAACCTGACCTCGTAATAATTAATTTGTCACACTTTCACACAGGGTTTGCAGCCCATTTATAAGTTAGGTTGGGTTAGGTTAAAGTAGGTTATGTAAGGTTAAGTTAGGTTAGGGAGGTTAGATTAGATTAAGTTGGGGTTAGGAATGTTAGCTTAGGTTGCAAGGGAAAAAACTATAAATATAAGACAGACGCTAAAATAGTCTGCCGCTTGAACAGAACATGACCTGCCACTGCACGCGCCTCGTGTAACTATGTCACATTCTAACTGTTCAAGGCTCCGCCAATAGCCATCAATTTAGCTACTTTTACAACAACGCCGTGTTGCCTGTGGTTAAGAGGACGGGCTGTGTTCAGAGTCCAGCCTCGTGCCGTTCAAGCTTTTGAAGGATCACGTCACTTGTTGAAACCCCAGTCTACTGTACTGCTCGTTTTGTGTGCTCAGAGAGTGTGTACTGCGTAAGAGGGATGTTTTCCGTCGATTGTTGTGTTTTACGGGGAAAGGGCAGAGCATCTCTCCCCGTGCCTCGTTGACAGTCCTGGTTGCTGGTCTGATCATAGACAACAGCTGTGTATTTAGTGGCACTGGCTCACAGTGAGATTCTGCCGCTTCGTTTGCAGACTTCTTACCCTTCCAAAGGTATGCAGATACATTATAAGATTCTGTGAAGCTGTGGAAGACAAGAAATAACAGCAGTACACTGCTAATGTATCCTATTTTGATTAAAAAAAAAATTGTGTATCTCTCACCACCACCTCCCCCTTCCACACCTCAAACTCTCCTTCTCTCCCCTTTCCTTTTTTTTTATCTCTCTCTCCTTCCGTCTTCCCCTCACCCTACCTCTTCCTTTCGCCACCCCCACCTCCTCTCCTACCCCCTTCCCCTGCTTACCTGACCAATCAGTCCTCCGCCACAAACTGACCCTCAGCCATCCAGTTACTGATAATCCCCAGCCCCTCCACTGTTGTGACTACCCCAGTCACTATTTATGGTGTTTTTCTCTCTTTATCTCTCTATCTTTCCTCCGCCACTTCCTTATTTTCCAGCCTCTCTCGTTCCTTTGCTTTCTTTGTCTATCGCTGTGTCTTGCCTTCGTTTTATATCTCTACCTCCTGTATGTTACTTCATGTCGCTTCCGGAGGTGACTGCCCTTGCGGCCCTGTTCCAGACCAGGTCTCCTGGTTGTTGATCTGATCGATCAGGCTGCTGGTGCCCGCAAATTGACGTATGCACAACAGCCCGGGTGATCAGGAACTGGTCTGAGGAATTTGTCGACTTCCCTCTTGTAGACAGCCAGAGATTCTCGCTTGCTCTGTTTGTCACTGTCTCTTTCTCTCTGTCCTGACCTAGTCTGTCCCTAGACGTAATGTCACAGACATATGGTTAGTTTCCCACATCAGATAACCTCAGGATGGAAGCATTAAGCTGGTTGAAGGTGACAAGTGGGGTTCCCAAGGACCAGTACAACGGCCATAGCTGTTTCTGAGGTGAGGAACGACTTGCTGGAAAACAAAAGTGCGTCTTTATGCTTGTGGTGGGCTTCTGATCCAAGAATTGGAATTTCCTTTCCTCGATTCAAACCTGGTTGCTTCTTATGTGATCTACCTGGAGTCTACCTTGCAGACTACAGGTAGATCCCGCCTCTGAACCTACTGGCGTAGGTTCAGAGGTGGGACCAGGAGCCGAGATTTTCCCTCACCCAACCCATGAACTCAAATCAGTGTGTAAACCCTAACGAATCCTAGAAATGTTGGAATGCATTTTTTTTCCTGACAAGAATTTTCAAGAAATGCAACAAATAATTAGTAATATAAAAACCAACTCAATTACCGTATATACGACTTCGCGAAATCGCCTCCTGCGGGCCCAAGAGATGGATCCGAACACCAACAAATTCGGTAAAAAAAAGGCAAATGGCCAGTTGTTAATTACACAAACAAATTTCATAAACTCTGGGGAAAAACTGTACAAATGAAATTTGGAAGAGAGTGAACAACGCTCAACCCAATTACTAAAGTGAACAAGGAATGAGAGGGACTTAGAAGTGACCACTCCGGGGGAGTTTATGTTGCAGCAGGGCAACACTGTTGTGTTGCATCATGACGACAATGTTATGTTGCAGCAGGGCAACACTTGTGTTGCAGCATAGCAACATTGTTGCAGCATGACGACAGTGTTATGTTGCAATATGACAACATTGTTAGGCTGCAGCATGACAACATCGTTATGTTGCAGCATAGCAACAGTGCTATGTTGCAGGATCATAACATTGTTATGTTAACAACTGCAATAAAAATGATGAGCTGCATAACTCATCGCTCGGAAGCGCTGAGTACAATAAGAGAAAATTCAATAAGTGTAAAGGGACCACGACTCTTTAACACCCTCCCGTTGTGCATAGGGAGGTTTACCAGCAAACCCCTGGCTGTCTTTAAGAGGGAACTCAGCAAATTCCCCAAATCATATCCTGATCAGCCGGGCTGTGGTGCATACATTTGGTTGCAGGGGGCAGACACCAACAGCATGATCGATCAGGTCAGCCACCAGATGTGAATTGAGACCGGGTCGCGGAAGCGATGACCTGCGGAAGCACCTACGGGTAACCTCAAGGAAATTTTTAAGACATAATCTCTAGGTAGGAATATTGACGCCTGCGTCACAGGTGACGCAGCTACCAGCATCACTTTAGTTAAGTATCTAAATTAATAGGTGCGCCCCAAGTCTCTCAAACTGTGCTTCCTGAAGCATACTTCATAACTTATACCTGGAAAATACCCGAGAAACTCCTTCCAAATTTGCACATTGAAATTACTCAATAGGTATATAGGGCCCAAGACTTTTCAACATCCTCTTATTATATTTCAGTGTAGAGGGACCAAGGCTTTTTTAACAACCTCTCATGAGGTCTCCCTCCTCCATGGCCTGATCCCTGACCAGGCCTCCTGGTTGCTGGTCTGATCGATTAAGCGACAGGTGCCAGCCGCTCGCAGCCGAACGCATATGCAACGCGGCCCGGCTGATCAGGAACAAATTTGAGGAAAGTGTCCTCGTGAAGACAGCCGAGGGTCTGCTGATTATCCCCCTTATTTATAAAGGCAGGGAGTTGGAGTTGTGGTCTCCTTACACTTATTGAATTCTCCCTGTATACTCATCCCTTCCGGAGGTATCCTGCACCGTCTGCCAAGCCTCTTGTGCAAATAGGTATTTCAAAGTCTTCCAGGTGTAGATTATGATGTATCTTTCTCGCCTATGTTCTAAAGAGTACAAGTTTTTTACAGGCAGCTCCTGATCAACCAGGCTGTGGTGTTTTCACTGGACTGCGTGCTGCTACCACGAATAAACCAGGAAGCTGGTCCATGACCGAACAACACCTATCCACCAACCCACCCTATTATCCACCAACCCACACACACACACACACACACACACACACACACACACACACACACACACACACACGCACACGTCCTCTTACCTACACTTCTACCCTCACCTCGCCGACCCAAAATTGACTGATCAGACTGTTAAATCACCTCGCGTCCTTCCAACTGGATCTGGGATGTCGTAAATCACAGTACACAGAAATCTTATCCCAAGGCATCACATCCCTCTTACCCCTCCCCTCTCCCCCCCACACACAAGCACGCGGCTATTATCTATCCCTCATATACACCTCTACCTACCTGCCAAGTCATTTAGCTCTACCTGTCAAGTTCTTCAGGTGGGTCTTACCTGTCCCACCTTAACTACCTGCTTAGTCCACACCATGGGAGAAGCTTTACCACACACCATGGGAGAATAGCCAAAACTCAGGTCGAAGAGGCACTCTCTTGGCACCTTACTCATCCTCGACATATACTCAAAATATAGCTATATGCAGATTACCCAAATATCTAAATCTACCAAAATATGCATGAAAATTACAGCAATCGTCGACACTGTAAAGCTGCAGTGGGATACCAGTAAAGTCGTCCACTCAATAAATGGAAATACAACGATGTTAAACAGCGACCAATTCTTATCGTTTAGCTGCGGAAAAAAAATTGAATAATGTACAGGATAAAAAATCAATTAAACCATGAGCACATTTCGAACAGACTCAAGAAGGAGCAACAGCGAGTCTTCAAGACACAGCGAGTCTTCAAGACACAGCGAGTCTTCAAGACACAGCGAGTCTTCAAGATGATATATACCAAGTCTTCAGTGAACCACTGACAACAGTACAAATTTTAGTTATTTACGTCATGACAGAATGGAGTGATAATGTCCGAAAATCTCACGTTCAAGGAGCACAACAATGTTGTTATCGCATCTGCTAGAAAAATGTTGGCTGGATAACTAGAACTTTCAAAACATGGGATGCCAAGCCAGTGATGACAGTCATCAGGTTACTCGTTTTCTCTAGGTTGGAGTATCGCTGTGTACTAACCGTCGTCTTCAAGACAGGAGAAACTATTGAGCTGGAAAATGTACAGAAAACCTTCATAGATCGTATGAACTCAGCCCATAACCTAAATTTCTGGGAGCAATTGGAGTCCCTAGAACTGCACTCCTTAGAACGTAGGCAAGAAAGATGTATCATAATCTACATCTTAATCTAAATGGAAAGCAGAAATAAAAATATCTAGCCAAGACAGAACTCGCAGCAATGGTTTTAAGTTGGAAAAAATGAGATTCAGGAAGGATATAGGAAAGCACTGGTTTGGTAATAGAGTTGTGGATGAGTGGAACAAACTCCCGAGTACCGTTATAGAGGCTAAAACGTTGTGTAGTTTTAAAAATAGGTTAGATAAATACATGAGTGGGTGTGAGTTGGACCTGACTAGCTTGTGCTACTAGGTCTGATGCCGTGCTCCTTCCTTAAGTGAATGTGACCTGACCTGACTAGGTTGGGTCATTGGCGTAAGCCGGTAATAGATTTGGACTTGCCTCGCATGGGCCAAGTAGGCCTGCTGCAGTGTTTCTTCTTTCTTATGTTCTTATAATCTACATCTGGAAAATACTGGAGGGATTGGTTTCAAACTTACACACTGATACTACTATTTATGGACACAAGAAGATTGGCAGAAGATGCAGGGCATATTCTCTCAGGTACACTGAGAGATAACTCAAGAAGTGTTAAGGGACCACGATTCTTCAACGTCTTTTCTTCACGCATAAAGGGGAAAGGGGATTACCAACCAGCCCCTAGCTGTCTTTAAGAGGGAACTCAACAGATTCTTCAAAACAATTATTGATCAACCGGATTGTGGTGCATACATTAGACTGTGGTCAGCGGGCACTAACAACTTAATGGGTCAGAACAGCACCCAGGAGGCCTAGTCTGGAATGGGGCCGCCAGGGCGGTGACCTTCGGAAGCGACTCCAGGTAAACCGCTTTATATAGTGATACATACCGGAGGAATTGTAAAATAAACACCCCAAAGAGGAGGAAGGCTAAAGACACAATTAGAGAACACTCTATCATCATCCGTGGTCCAAGACTTTCTCTAATCTTATGTCTGCAAGTGTAAGAAGCACTGCCTAAGCAAACCTTTGTCTTCGAGGGTCAACCTCATGCATGTAGATGAGACATCAATGAAACAAATACACTGCGAATGGTACTAGAAGTGCTGGTGTCACATGCGTCAGTGATGCGCTCCCGCACTTGCTTCCAGACGTATGGGACGCGCTGAAGGTACATTTATGCTGGAGGTTCATGATCAACTGTAATGTGACGGCAGTGTGGGATGCCTGGTTGCAGATAGCAATAGTCTGATTTTACTGTGTGTGTGTGTGTGTTGTGTGTGTGTGTGTGTGTGTGTGTGTGTGTGTGTGTGTGTGTGTGTGTGTGTGTGTGTGTGTGTGGCGTGCGTGCTACAACCTATGTATCCAGCAGGTATTTGTCAGGAGAGTCTGGCCTTAGGCCTGACTGAGAGAGTGGAAAAAACTCTTGTAACAAATCACAGGTATGTGAACCCAGCTCCAGTCATATAGCACAATACCCCCCTACCTGGGCCATATAGCACAATACCCCCCTACCTGGGCCATATAGCACAATACCCCCGACCTGGGCCATATAGCATAATACCCTCCCGACCTGGGCCATATAGCATAATACCCTCCCGACCTGGGCCATATAGCACAATACCCCCTCGACCTGGGCCATATAGCACAATTCTTCCCTACCTGGGCAATATAGCACAATACTCTCCCGACCTGGGCCATATAGCACAATACCCCCCTACCCGGGCTATAAACACCTACCACACGCCATACCCCCTACCTGAGTCCCTCGCTTCCTTATCTCGTACTATTAGTTCATTTGCCTCTACTGTCTCCCACCTGGCTTGGCCGCACACCCTACATAACCCTCTAGATTACTATCCTCTCTCTCTCTCTCTCTCTCTCTCTCTCTCTTCTCTCTCTCTCTCTCTCTCTCTCTCTCTCTCTCCTCTCCTCTCCTTCATCCCTCGCTCCCTTCGTCTCAGTCGCTGCTACCTACGTGAGAGGACAAGAGCGGACGAGGCTGAATGGACCACAAGGCGACAGGTTCGACCCCCTCACCGGGAGTCTTGGTCATAAAGGAGCAATAAGACGTAGCTGCCGGTCCTGCGGTGAGGCAGCTTAGTTAAGATGGTACTCAGGTATGAGAGAGAGAGAGAGAGAGAGAGAGAGAGAGAGAGAGAGAGAGAGAGAGAGAGAGAGAGAGAGAGAGAGAGAGAGAGAGAGATGCTGGGAGTTGAGTACTGGAGATGTAGGGAGAGATTCGGGGAATACATAACATAATGTATACCTGTCAAACACCTGTAACCGTTTTCGGGTGTTACTCTCCTGTCGCAGCCCGCCAGAGGCCAAACTTACTTGATGACTGCTTGATCAATCAAGCTATTGCTGTTAGCAAACGCCATGCCGCCATCATCATCACAACTTAGATGATCAGGCACTCGTTGGTGACAATTGTGCCGATTACTCTTAAAAACTTCTATCTTTGTTCCGACAACATTTGCGACATCTCCTGGTAGCAGGTTGAAGAGTCTTGGACCGCCGATGTTGACACAGTGGTATCCGATTGCACCTTTCTGCTCTTCACCGGGTTTAACCCTTCCGAGAAAGAGAGAAAGCAGAGTATGTCTCGCTACACTAAATGACCCACACGGATTTAGCGCTCCGTACACATTAAAAAACAATAATATCAGAGTATATACCAGGCTTCCTCCAGCATCACTCACTCCGGTAAATTGTTATTACAGATTAAGTAGCCAACCCTTCCTAATTTTCCAGGTATGTGTTATCAGGTATTTCTCTCCGCTCCAGGAATATATTTCACGTGCTCTGAGGAGTTTCCAGGAGCTCTCTATCAACGAAATGGGAATCCAGAACTAGGGAGAGAGTACGTGAAGGAATGAGTATGATAAACTAAGAAAGGGAAAGGAATGGTCGTGTTAGACTAAGAGAGAGGGGAAGGAATGGTTGTGTTAAACTGAGAAAGAGGGGAAGGAATGGTCGTGTTAAACTAAGAGAGAGGGGAAGGAATGGTCGTGTTAAACTAAGAGAGGGGAAGGAATGGTCGTGTTAAACTAAGAGAGGGAAAGGAATGGTCGTGTTAAACTAAGAGAGGGGAAGGAATGGTCGTGTTAAACTAAGAGAGGAGAAGGAATGGTCGTGTTAAACTAAGAGAGGGGAAGGAAGGGTCGTGTTAAACTAAGAGAGGGGAAGGAATGGTCGTGTTAAACTAAGAGAGAGGGGAAGGGATGTTCGTGATAAACTAAGAGAGAGGGGAAGGAATGGTCGTGTTAAACTAAGAGAGAGGGGAAGGGATGGTCGTGTTAAACTAAGAGAGAGAGGGGAAGTAATGGACGTGTTAAGTAGGAGATGGAATTGGGATTATAAAGTAGAAGAGAAGGAGGAATAGCGGCAGTAGGAGAGGGAAAGTAATGAAGTTGCTAGAATGGGAGAGGGGGAGAAATGAGGGTGTTTAAGCAGGAGAGGGGAAGGAAAAGAAGTGATAGAGTTGAAGATTGAGGAGAGAGAGAACTGCTGTGGAAGGGGTTAGAGAGAGGGAGGGAAGAGCTGTGTGGAGGGCAAGAGGAAGGGAAGAGCTGTGTGGAGGGCAAGAGGGAGGGAAGAGCTGTGTGGAGGGCAAGGGGGAGGGAAGAGCTGTGTGGAGGGCAAGAGAGAGGGAAGAGCTATGTGGAGGGCAAGAGGGAGGGAAGAGCTGTGTGTAGGGCAAGAGGGAGGGAAGATCTGTATGGAGGGCAAGAGGGAGGGAAGAGCTCAGTTGATGATAAGATAAGGTAGGGGAGAACTGTGTTTGGGAGGGAGGGGGCAGAAGGAAGGAGGGAATACACGTGTAGGGACGAAGGGGTAGCAGGAGGAGGAGTAGCACATACTTCTTAACACTGTCATTACGTCAATAAAGTCTCTTCAGTATGTGAGGCTGAGATCTGCTTTATTGGTCGACCAGACAGGTTCTTGTGTCTCCTGCAGCGGTTATTACATCTCCCCTAGTAAATATTGCAGTATGACACCGTATGACATACCACATAATACCGTATGACACCGTATGACGTACCACATAATGCCCTATGACACCATACAACACCAGTACCCCCACATCACCAGCACCACACACCATAACACCACACAACATAACACCATTTAACACCAGCACCACACAGCACAGCATAACACCACGCACTGAGGAATGTACTGGGTGTTGACTTGCTGTCTAAAAACAGGGAGAGATTTTGATGACTCTCAGAGATGGAGTGGATCATTACGATTAACACTGTACTTGTTATTAGAATGTTAAGAAATGAACCGGATACTGTCACTCCGAATCTTACTAAATATTCAGAAGTTCCGACACATTGATCTAAATGGGTTAGCAACAATTTATCATAAATAATATGTACTGATGGATCTAAACAGGAGTCTACTGGCAGGGCTGCATCTGTTCTTGTTGCCACCTTCCTTAGTTAAGAACACTAACAACTATGTTGAGTTAGGCATAAGAATTAACAACTGGGAGTCTACACTGCAAACTGAATTGTTTGCCTCTATGATTATTACTGATTCTATGTCATCACTGAAGGTTCTTGACTCTCATAATGACTCAAAAATACGGTGAAAATAAATTAATGTACAATTGTTATAGATTTCATCACACACTCGATTACTCATTCATGATAAAGTTTATACGTTAGCAAAAAAAAAAAATACCCTGAAGGAAAATGTAGAATTTAACTT